>JALIZH010020306.1:0-2500 GCA_030522465.1 Rhipicephalus appendiculatus
ATTGTCTAACTTTGTATTACTAACTTATTTGTCATAGCACCCCACCGTGGCCACGCCAGTTTAGATGGGTAGAATGTATGCAAAATCTGTCGGGCTGGTGCAGAGATAGGCTGTGCGCTGAAAAGCCCTGAATTAGGTAAAACATCTACTCGCAAGCAGATCTCCGTACTCGTGAGTCTGACATGGTATCTGCACCGCCGTTGGTGAACGGAGCGAGGTGCGAGTGCTGTCGCGACTTTGTTCTGTGGCGGCGGTTGCTGGGCGCACTTGCAGAAATGGTTGCTGGTGGTTGACTGCGGACGCAGCCTGCCAGCGATTTCTTATGGCAGGCCGCGTCCGCAAAGCTGCTGCGGACGCTCAACTACATCTGTCCAATAACTGCTAACGTGCCACGAGTAGGCGACCCTAGCCCAAATTCGCCTTCATTAGTCACGCTCTTCTGGCCGTCACACCGCTTTCTCTGATTCCGGTCTTACCGTTAAGTACTGTGGCTAGCACAAGCGTCTATGACCGCAAGGGTTTGTTTAATCATTAATCATTGACGTTAGTCGTCGGGATGGAGATGTATCTCTGAGCGTCATCGTGGATGCATCCACATTAAACCAGTGCTATAGATGTGAAACACCGATAGACATTCTACAAGCTGCCTTATATCAATGTACAATAAAGATTAAACTACTTCTCTAAGGACACGTTTTACTTTCGTGTGATACCGATTCCTGTGAAGGAGGGATCAACCATGTTTTTCGTCCGATATTTTTTCCCTGATTTCCCATTTAGTTACGGCAGGCCACTGCTGCCGCCGACGGGAGATGGCGCTACGTGCGCATATCCCCAAATCCTGGTCATGCCCCATAATCTTTTCGTGGTTTCGGTACGTGAAATCCCTACAATTATTATTAACGGCATCTGTGGTTGCAGTTGTCACGATTCACTTCCTTCAACTATTCGTAAACTTCCTCAAACTAAAACTTTCTAAAACGTTCCAAAACCGTGACTTAGTTATGACGGACGCCGTAGGGAAGTGCTCCGGCAATTTTAACCATTCTGGCGTTCTTTAACGTGCCGCTGAATCTAAGCACACAGGATTCTAGCATTTCGCCTCCACCAAAATCTGGCCGCCGCGGCCGCTATTCAGTCTCGATACCTTAGTCGAGCGCCTTTAACACCTCGGACACGTAAAATCTTCACTGCATTATGGTGTCTTTCGTGACATATTACATGTAACCAAACTACGTTTGAAGGGCACTGTAGGACAGCACATATTGCTTTCGATGCATTTGCCGATTATTGGAAAAATAACATTTAGAGCCAAAGCATTACTACGCCGTGAGAGTGAACAACTGGGCGCATTGGTATTGCAGCAATGAACTGTGACAACACTGTCCGCATAAATAGCAACCGTTTTTTCTTGTAATAAACATTGTTGAAAGTGGCGCCCTGTGTGTGTCTGCCTTTTCGTCCGTCTATTTAGCGACTTCTGCTTCGAATCGTTACTACGCTACCTCGCGAGGTCATTCATCGTGTCGCAGTGACCTTGAGCTACAGGTGCGCAAGCCGAATGCAAGGCGGTTTCATTCAACACCACCTTGATTATTTTAAATGCCTCTTCACCTTCCTTTCCACAGCGGCTAACGTCACTCTAGATGCGATATTCTCCAGTAGCCGGGGGACATACTGCAGCTACGCACATTTAGCACAAAACCGCGGAACAAGGCACGACAGGTTTAATAGTTTAATACTCGTCGCTTCCTGCTTCCCCTGTTAGCGTTGGTGCTGCGACGCATTTCGTTGATAGAGTTCGTGCGTGGTAAAGTGTGTTATTTTTTAGGTGCGTACCTCCTTAGGACCTAGCCTTGTTGACGTCCGCGTCCGCCACGCTACACAAAACCGAAACCGAAACTGACCTGCACAACGAATACGAAAACATCATTGTAAAAAACCAAATCTATGTGTAGATCGATCATGTATATGACAGCAGATTAAAAGCTGTTAACCAGAACAAAATAAAAGGTCACAACGCCGTACAAACACCCACATTTAAGCACACATCAATCAAAGATTTGACCAAAAAAAAAAGGTTAACATCGCCATGAGCAAACTATCGAAGAAGCTTGCAGCAGTACCGCACATCGGCCATGCATTATATGCGGACGATATAACAATATGGTGTCCAGGGGGGTTCAGAGGCTACTGTCGAACAAGCTCTCCAAGAAGCTCTCGATGCAACTGAGTCTTTCCTTGCGGAGACAGGACTTGCGCTCTCTGCGGAGAAATCAGAGCTCCTGCTATATAGACAGGCGCGACGGGGGGCTCGGGGTTTAACACCCCTTAATCAAATACCCATCAGTATTCAAAACAAAGATGGATGTGACATCCCAAGAGTTGATTCTATTAAGATCTTGGGTCTTGTGATAGATGCTAAGGGATGTAATGCCAGGGCCATAGCTCATCTAACCACAAAGACAGAAAATGTAATTAGGCTAATCATGAGAGTTTC
>JALIZH010020306.1:7500-70322 GCA_030522465.1 Rhipicephalus appendiculatus
CTCAACACGGTAAAAAATGCTTGGGACGTAAAGGGCTTACCCTGTACCTTAAAGTAAATTTTGATATTTGATGGCATACATTGAAGCTGGAGAAACCTATAAACTCGACTGTACTTATTCGGGTTGCCTATTGGTTTCCTGAGGTAACCTGCTTGCAAACATTGGCTCTGGCTTAACTCAGTTATGCCTGGTGCGCGTAACGAGAGGTACGGGTAATCCTATTGTTTAGCTTGGTTCTCTGTACAGTTAGGCTTCTCGAGGCGTGCGGCTCGTTCTTCCTCCGTCTCCTCGGCTCGCTGCCTCCTCTTGGTTTCGTTCTGACGACGAAGCCTGGCTTATTTCAGGCCCTCTGACTCACTTTCCATATCTGCCGACAAATCCCACCGAGCCACCCCTTCTATATATATGATGCTACGCTGGCTCCTGGTCTGTTGTTACAACGCGGGGTATCACCGGCTCCTTTTCTGACGTCATGCCAGATGGCGCGGCGAGAGGCGCTGCCAGCTGCGGTGGTTGCTAGGCAATGACTCAGCTCACGGTGCGGTCACCGGCCACAGCGAAACAGTGAGAATACGGCCAATGTAGCTCTCGCTACAAGCACCCACTGGCTTTCATTCGACCAAGTGCCTAAGACTGATCTAACGCGCACCAGTGGCGACAGAAAAAAAGTGGCCGGGGGGCCTTATGGACAACTTGCATGACGTCACCAGCTCCGTGGTAAGGCCTTGTTGAAAACAGTCTAGGTGGTGCTGGCCTCGCCGTTCTTGACAAACGAAGACCCGCAAGCCTGGAAAATAGAATGCCCTGGGCGCTTTGCCACCTCGGGCGCCACAGGCACAGCTGCTGCTCTTTCTTTCCTGCTTCCGACCGTTACCGACCGCACTGCCTTGTGATCGGGTGACTTTCTCTCCCGACACAGGGACGTTTCTAGCACGCACAATAAAATGAATAAATTGTTTGACTTAGAGAGAATGATCTTCCCACCGTATCATTCCAAGCTAACCACACCACAGGCGGTCACGCTAAGACTCCTGGAGACTAATGTTGACCAAAGTTCGGCGTCCCTTAGTAAAATATATTCTGCTGTTCTTGCGCGGCCTATGGAGAGGCTCCTAATTTGTCTCACAAGCTTTGGGAGTGCGGTTCGTTGGGCCCGAAGTTCACCGAGGTAGAGTAGGACGCGCTGCGGCGATGTCTCGTCAATGAAGACCAAATACTGGCCGTCCTGCGCACCAGTGATCAGGCCGAGAGGCTAGACCTGTCGGTCCCGTCGTGGGATTAGCTGGGTGCGCGTTTTATCGAATTTTGCTGGAACCAATAGAAACTCACTCAAGTCACGCCACGTGATCCACTGACGAGATACGTCTCAGCTGAGCTCGCTCGGAGCTTTGCGGCTACG
Organism: Rhipicephalus appendiculatus; assembly: GCA_030522465.1. Lineage (NCBI taxonomy): Eukaryota > Metazoa > Arthropoda > Arachnida > Ixodida > Ixodidae > Rhipicephalus > Rhipicephalus appendiculatus. The sequence continues at coordinate 8,900 of JALIZH010020306.1, forward strand.
CTATCACGGGATTAGCCGAAGGTTTGACTGCTGCTCTGTTGGCGCTAGTAGCTCAACCTCGCCGTGGACGGCGCATGGACTTTCCCTCTGGGTGTACCCTTAAGTGTAAGTCAGGTTGAATCCGAACATGCAGTAGATATAGCTACGCGTCAGGCTGCGAAATCTTAAGAAAAGGGAAAGTTGCATGTGAAACACCGCCGCAAATGAAGATTATATTATCATGTTATAGGCGATGCGCAAAGCGCCGACGACGCCATCTGCCGCCATGGCTCGGAAGCGTCGGCGGGTCCGGGCGAGCAGTGTTCCCGCGAGCGTGTACGCGAGTGCACGAATGAATGTGTTTTCATCGTGATTTAACGACTCTGTCGGGCTTCAGCGATGTCGAAAAATAACTGCTGCATTGTCGGCTGCTCAAACACATACAAAAAATCGCCAGGAACGCACTTCTACAGATATCCGGTGCTATTTAATGAGCGAGAGCGAAGGCGGTGGATAGCGGCTGTCCGACGCAGAAGGTAACCAATCACGCTTTGTTTACGACAGTGTTATAACGATTGCCTTGTTTTTATTTCTCCCTTTATGTCGCTACATCTTGAGCGAATGCTACTACGTTTACACTTGGTCGCCTCGCCTGCATTGTAGACGGTACAATGCACATGAGGTTCGTTATTACTGATAAGACGCGATGCCTAGGCTCTCTTGAAAAACGGATTGCGCGAAGCGCAAGTGCCTGAGAATGTGGGGCAGGTGACGGCTCCTTTACAAAAGCGCCGTGGAATCACACGTGTGCTGCACGAAATCGGCTGCATTCTACCTATTGATGGCACTGGAATGCGATCCCCGGTGCAGAATGTTCGCTGTGCGCTCGCCTCAACTATAAGCATATTGGCTGTAAAACATGGCCCCTGTGCGCATTGAAGGCTTTTAACAGGACATTCAACCGATTCAACCTCCTTTTTGAATGCCTCGTAACATGACTTCATGCCAGTAGGAAACACCCTTGATGCTCGTTCGCTTTACACAAGCTGTGTTATGAGTGGGGCCATAGGCGTGTGCACGGGAAGGGGGGGGGGGGCTTTCCTATTCGCCTAAGAGGGGGGGGGGGGTGCGCAAAATCTGCCCCATGCATTGACTTAGTAGGGCCTGGGGGGCGCTGCGATGATCCTTTGCCCCTCCCCACCCCTCTCTTGATGAGGAACCCTGCGCACGCCTGAGTGGAGCCAATTATGAAACTTACGTGTTTTCTTTTCTTTATTCTTGCTAGGCGACCACCAGCTCCACAGTGACTCAGTCTCACGCCACTAGCGCAAGCTGTTTTTGCACAAGTTTATCGTGCTGATTTCACAGTTAAACAAACGCTGACCCTTCGCGTGGCCGCACTCGTGAAATCCATGCGCCGGTGCGACAGAGCTCCCTCAAAATCTATATAAACACATGGCACGTAAACGAAGCTACTGTGTCGAGAAAAAACGTTGGTTCACGCGTCAATTCGCATGCAGGCATTAGTGATCGGCACTCTATAAAGAAAGTGGTGTACTTAAGATGAGCTCCGCTTCGTCGGGAAGCTTGTTGACGCTTGTCTGTGGCAAACACTTGGCGCGTATGGTGACAATGTCGTCCTACACAGCTGTGACATCGGACACATGTCCATTATCATAAAGTACGGCTCCTTTGCGCACACTATCGCCGCAAAAGTAATTATTTGGGACGCGCACAAGCGGCAAATCGCACGCGCGCACTTCCGTCATGCTTGCAGTGAAAGGAGGCGTCTGCTACGCGACCCGCTTGCGGTTCCGACGGCCGCCGATACGCGGCTTTCAGTGGCGCCCCTATAGGCGCTGCGCATCGTGGATAGAGAAAATTACCAAAGGCGGAAACATTCCAAGATCGAAGGTAGTGCAGCGAGCGCATGTTTGCATAACCAAGCCAAATATTCGTTTCGCACTGGTAGTTTGGCGAGTTGGTCTGGATTCATGATTATGGAACAGCGCAGCGACACATTCGAATTACTAGAAGACCGGCAATTGTCTTCGTGTCTTCATCTTAATCAGTTTTTCATGCGTTACGTTGTGTCGTTAATATTATGGACATATTAATATTATGGACCTTGATAATATTAATATTACGGACCTTGATAACTTGGTTTATGACAGCTAGACATTACATAATTTTTTTCCCTTAACCTGGCACACCACATCGCACCCTAAATGCCTCTGAGTAACAGTCAGGTCTCTGAAAGCCAATGCTTTTCGGTATAGCCAGCGCGAGATCGAATAAGGGGAGCCTCAAGCAGCACATGGCCGCTATGCTTAAGACTACATGGGACGTGTAACGTATTTCCTCCACTCTGCTGATCTTACATTCTGCTAACATGAAGTAGTTTATGCCACCACGCACGCAAGCGCGGTTGGCAACGAGACACTCTTTCTGTTCAATCTACTGAACGCTCTCCCTTTTTAGGGTAATTTCTTCTTTGTCGATAAGTAACTTGTACACCGACATCATGTACTTATCTTTCGGCAAACGTAAACGGTAAGGCTAGAGAGGCATTTTTTCGGCCGGTCTCACTGAGCTGAAACTGAAAACTATAGGAAAAGCGTTCCGCTATTGACTCTGGTTCTTTTGCTTAGTGTTCATTACCCTGCAGTGGCTACTTTTAATGAAATGTATGAAAAGTATTTATCTCGTTCAGCTATGCCCCGAGCGCGCAGAGGCGTTTTGAAAACGGCTTGGTTATGGGTAGCACTCCGTTTTTTGGAGTTTATTTTGCTTGAAATTCGGAGGGTCTTTTCCCTCCGAATTTCGGCGTTTACCGAAGCTTATTTCCCGTAAATCTCCACTTTTCGGAAATTCCTTTTTAATTTCGCTTCGTAGGTTGTTACAATGTCTTCTTATTATTTCATTTTAACATGTGTTGCATTGTTGCTGATAATCCTGTTTTCGATTCTTTCATGTTTTTTTTTTGACTTCCCGTTCATTTACCCTGTTAATAAGGCTGTTGATGTGCATTGCTGTTAACTCGTCAAAGTGTACTGTTGGGGGGAGTAGGAGCTTCTCGAGCTGATTCTAGTTTTTTTTCCCAGCATCCCCAATCTTCCCGATGAAAAATAAAAGACCTATTAATACTATTATTCTCAATACTCCAAAATCTAAGATGAAATGATATCTGAACGCATAAACATGTGAACACACTAAGTGTATTTTAGAAGTCTGGAAGGCTTGACCGCGTTATGGGGCTCAGTGTCACAAAGCGATCAAGCCTATGCGAGACGCCGTAGTGGAGGTTCTTTAACGGGGTTTTTAACGGGAACTCAAATCGCTCAGTACACGGGCTTCGAGAATTTCATCATCGAAAGGCGACCGCCCCGGCCAGGATCGAAACAATATCTTTCCAGTGAGGAGCCTGAGCAATGCACGCTCTAGACCACTTCGGTGCCTGTGGCTTAAAAACGTGATACTAAGACAGAATTAGTATCCAGACGTAGATGCTCCCGGCAGATTTAGAAGCTGCTACCAAAACGATCGACTCTTTTATGCCGCTGCAAATCGGGCTCGCTCTTTCTTTAACATTTAGGCTTCGTTTCGGGCAGTGTTACGCCGACTTTTTTTTCTTGCTGTCGTGAATACGTCTCACTGAACAAAACTCTTATACTAGCTATCTCTCAGCGCAGGCCACGCCCGCGTGCATGGAAAACTTCACGGCTGTTTCCGATTCTCTCACCACATTTTCTCACAGGACATGAGTAGTGAAGATTTTATAACACAGTCGGCAGCGCCAGAGCTAAGACTGCAATCTGCGACTGTGCATGGATAAAGCCGACGTGTTTCTATTACGATCATACAACTGACAAGCGACGATGGTGCTTGCCGCTCACGTTGTACTGCGAACATTATTCGTTTGTTCTTTGAGTGTTTCTTTCGCTGGGCACTGATTTGTGCAACGAGTAACTAAGTAGCCGATGATCATGAAAATTTTGGAGAACCAGCACGTCACTCTGTAGGCTTTCAGCAACGCTCCACATAGACGTAGCACTTCGCTCAGTTAACAATAGAGTACACCTGACCAAAATAGAATATGACAGATTAAGGTGCCGCGTTGCACACTGACGTCACAAATTAAAAACGTGCGCTCCTGATTATAACAGTGTCATTGCGTAATGTCAAGATAGAAAGACAAATCCAACATGATCAAGGGAAATCCATTGTAATAAAGAAGTTAGAACTATGTTTTAATCATTTACATTCTGGACTGGCACATTGGTGCCTAGTGAATGTAATCTTAGCTGGCTTGCTTTGCGTTTCAGGAGAAACGTTAGTATGCAGCTATTTCATCCAGACATTAAATTCTTGCTGTGCTTATTCTTTCTTCTATGCACAATAGCACAAGTACCTACCTGCGTACTTGCGGGAACAGGACCAAGTACGTATTTTGTTGTTAGAATACTTACACCATTATCTCGATTTGGAGGATTATGAGCATGGCCATTCAATAAACTGTGTAGATTTCTGCACTAACGTAGTTAGGGGACGCTAGCTGTAGTCACTCAGCCTGTATTGGCTGCAAGCACACGTCACAGTGTACTAATCAGACACACTGAACTTAAATTTTCACTAGTATGTAAAAGACGCAATGAATTTCACATAGATCTCCACAGCCTCCTTTGAGTACTAGAATTTACTGTGCGCTAAGCAGCACGCAAGAACATATCAAATATGACGGTAATATAGAAATATTCTAACACTTTCCTCATAATGGCAAATTTTAAAACGGCGCCACCGAGCTTTGGCGCATCTTTAATAAAAAAAAATAAAGGCGGCGCAAAACTGAATATCAACATTTCTTTTTGTCGTTAGCAAAAACTAGAAATTTTAACTGACCCTCTCTTTGCACTACCTTATGTTTAGTTATGAATCCAAAGACTGGTACAAATAGGGTAAAGAAACAGGCAATCCGACGACATAAGAGCCACAATCTTGTTGTTATACCAGTGCATGTTTCTTCCACTGTGCATAACGGCCCGATAAGTTTGCATGTCTGCGAAACAACGTCAGTCGATATCTTCCACCACAAAAAATGTAGGGTACCGCCCGAAAGCGTTATAAATGATAATAATAGCGATACATTAGACAACACCAGAAACGCTGTATTGCAGAATAACTTGACCTAATAATTAAGCCACGCAATTCCTTAAAAACATATTGAACCCCTTAGAGCAGGGGTCAGCCATTTTTGAGGCGGAGGGCCAATTTGCATGAAGCCGAGAAAGCGGGTGGCCGTATGGAGGGGGGGGGGGGGGGCTTGGAGGCAAAGAGCAAAAATTGAGTGAATTGAGAAAAATGTTAGAAACTGGATCAGAAGTCATGTTTGTTTTAAGCACGCATGTGACAAGAATCCAATTAAACATAGGTTACTAGCAAAAATACCTTTTTATGCGAAAACTGCCAGGTCGGCCTTTAGATAGGAACTGATAAGGGAAGGGGTGGGGGGGTGGACGTCTTGCCGGACGCCGCATGATAGAGCCCCGCGGGCGTCAGTTTGCCGACTCCTGCCTTAGGGAGATATATCCGAGTAGCTACTGAGCATACAGCCACCGTATGGGAGGGCTCCAGTTAATTTCGACAGCCTGCGGTACTTCACCGTGCCCTAACATCGCGCAGTATGCTGGCGTCCAGGATCTATTTTCCATGTAAATGTGACTGCCGCGGTCAGCATCGTACCCTTGTCTTTCGGGTGAGCAGGCGAGTAGCGAAGCCAGTGGACCATCGTGGGAGCTGCTTAATAATTAAATTGAGCAACATTGTTTCACGCAGCAAATGAGCACATAGAAAAAAACTGGAAAAGCACGAATACTAGCTGTCGTAGCACTCACCTGATGACAGTGGAAACAGAAATGGGCAAACATATCTCATTGTCAGATAATATATCTCAAGGACAGTAAAGAGTGCAAGCACAAAATAAAATATGGCACGCTTTTCAAGAAACGAACCGTAATGCAGGACTATGCTTGATATTGAGCTTCATGCTGTATATATTTATTACTCTTTTGTCTAGGTAAACTTTCGCAGAAATCATTTATAACCGTACGTCCTACAAATACTCACCGTAAGTAATTTTTTGTTTTGCTTTCATGCCTTGCCTCAAAGCTCAAACATGAAGCCCTGTGTAATTAACCATTCACAAAAGCATGCAGCTGCAAAGAGCGACACACTTCCACCATGGCAAGAACGTACGGAATGACTGAAACACACTGAACCTAATGCTTTTCATTAAAAAGGGGCAGAGGCAATTGAATAATAGTGTAAATCTTTCTTCAGTAAGGCGACAAATGAAGAACCCAGCTTCATGCGAAACTGTTTAGATGATCTGAATATCATAAAGCGCTTAAATACCGTCTCATGAATCTTCGCTTTGTAAATAAAGCCAGTAAATTTGTCGTAAAAAGCGCCACGCAATGGGATAACACAAAGGAAGACGTACACAGCCGCATTGTGTTCGCCTTCTTTTCTGAAGGCCTGTTTTGTCGCCCTTTTTACCACGAATATGATGTCAAATTACTAACTAGACTAACCTGCAGCTCAGTTATATTGACAAATTATTACGTATGGGCTGTTCATCAAGACATACCTTATATTCTGGCATAAATACTTGCTTCCACTAGCAAAGGTTCACGGCCCGTCGCTGCAGTGCAAACCTTTTTATGTGAATCATTTTGTTTCCGGCAGTTGACAACGAGCACCCTACGGAAAGTAGCTTGTTCCCCAGCCGTATTGCCGTGGGCTAAATAAAGTGATGCAGTATAGCCTTCTATATGAGGTTGTTTTGTTCACCATTGCGATGCCGTTTTAAAGCAACGTTTTCTCATCCTAATCATATTCATTCCAAATGTTCAAGTAATATTTCATTTTATAGCGCATCTGCATCCGCGTCTCGTCAAGAAGTTACTTTTAGCCCACAGAATGAAAGTGAGAGTGTATATCCTCCTGGGACCCAGCAAAGGAAAATTGTCCAATATAGTGGACAATGGAAGAGAGAACGCAACGGCTTTCGAAGCGCATGGATATTCCTTGGAACCACTTTCTTGGCTACTACTGGGACCTGTACTGCCATTTAGCGAATATGATCAAACTTGCTGTGTCTCTCGCTTTTCAGCAGCGTTGGAAATGGCCGGGTCGAGCACGAGCGCTTTAGACAGTTGCCATCTAGGAAGGGGAGTAAATTTTAAATGCGAAGCATTTCTTTGCGTACTGTAAGCACTTTTGCGTTCCTATCTATCTATCTATCTATCTATCTATCTATCTATCTATCTATCTATCTATCTATCTATCTATCTATCTATCTATCTATCTATCTATCTATCTATCTATCTATCTATCTATCTATCTATCTATCTATCTATCTATCTATCTATCTATCTATCTATCTATCTATCTATCTATCTATCTATCTATCCATCTAGCAGCCTACGTCTGGGTGCTCTCGTGATCGCCTCCTTAACTTGGGATAGACCAAAATTTGTATGGGAGGGTAGGAGGTATTGACCAATATGTCGCGTTGGTCATGACAGACTAACGTAAAAAAAATCGGCAGATTCCAAGTACCATGGGAATCGATGTTATGCGAACCATGTGGAGACAAGATGACTGGGTTGTAACTTTTTTATTGAGCGAAACGTTAGGTAATGACGCTGATGATAATGTCGCACTCCTTTCTCAAGTTTCGTTATCACCCCATTACACGTGTAAGTGCTGCCTTGAGCAAACGGCGCCGATTGACTAAGAACCATCGAGATAATCTTGGAACCTTCCGATGCGATTACGCGCACACCGCGAACATTAGAGATTCTTCTGGAATTTACGTGGCCGCTAGCGATAACGCTGGAATATTCGACGGCAAATGTATAATTGCCGACGTACTGCAAAAATGCCGACGCAGGAAAGGGTTTGATGACGTACGATTCTCTTTATCTACCCGAGATCCAGCGGTACTTGGGAAGTTGAGCCTATTGTACTTTCGATACAAGATCTTCTCTGTGCGCCTGACAATCTAACAAAATATTTTCGATTGATTCTAAAGCATCACACTCTCCTTCTCAACAAGGTCACATTTTAACATTTCTGTTCCGATTCCCAGAGGACATTAACCTAAATGATAAACTGTAACGTAACTTACATCATCAGCACTACGTTGAGTCATGTGCACATCACTATCATATTTCTTTTTTGTCCTCTGTTCCTGTCCTCCTCGTAGGGCCTATCTGTCCTGAATCTCCTTCCCCTATACGGAGTAGAGTGAAGGCGCCTTTATATACGCAGGCAGAATTTTTTGTTTTTTTCATTAATGAGCTCTCTCTCTCTTCATCAGTATATTTAAGATGAGAACGGCCCGCCTAATGAGCTATATTCCACTACGAAAGCGTATGCCACATCCTCGAAAGTGAACTAAGAGTTCTATAAAAGCGTCGATGTTTCAGTGTTGACTTACCACTATGACCTGGACGGGAGTGTTCGAGGGCTCGCTTGTTTGTTTGACACAACCTTAATGAAAAGCAGACACCAGAAGTGCGAAGGTCACAGGTACAATCGCTGCCAGCGGCAAGTAGTATTTTCGTATCACAATTCTCACATCATTATCTCAATTACTAAAACACACTTAAAACAGTACGCTTAGCGTCCACTGTACCTCCCTTGCAGTGGCGTACCCAGGAGTGACACACCGAACCCGCCCCCCTCCCCCCCAGCCCTCAATTTTTTTTCGCCTGAGCATACAGCGCACGAAATTACACTCAAGCACATGTGCCTGTCTGGGCCCCATTTCCCATTTCAAATCAATGTGGTGCCCACCCCCCTCCCCCATCGAAGATATTTCTGCCTACGCCCCGGCTCCCTTGGCTTCATTATCTGGTGCTTTTCACTAAGGCACTATCACCAAAGGGCTTTATGACAAGTGGCGACCCCTTTGAGAACCCATCATTGTTTTGGAGGCTTCTGCTTAGTGCAGTCAAAATAATTGCGATCCGGAAAAAGGATGCGTGTTGGCATTTTGATGATATCCGCAATTTTGAATGTTTCTTTCTCACAGCTATCCCCCCCCAGCTTGTGTACTCTACCGAAATGATAGTAGCGCTGCATAAAGAGGCACGCTGTCTTTTAGACATATTCGGGATATTTTATGAGGAGGGAAACGGAAGTAAATCAAGTTAGGCATTGCAATGCATCACATGACATTTAAATTGAAGGTGAGATGTACGATAATTTGAATTGAGTACGTGGTAGCTCATTTCAAAGTATATTTGTGGTTTTTGTGCTTCTTTCTACACCTTCACTCATCAAAAATTTTATTTGTCGATGTACACGAAGACAAATGAACGACAGTGCAATGACGCAGTTTACACGCAAGGACATTTTATCACAATAAGGCGATTCATAGTCATCAAGTGCACAATGTGCAATAAATAGAGCTTGCATTTTGCACCACTCATGTAAGCACGTGTAAGGACATTATAACTTCAATAAAACATCGGTTGGGCCTAGCTGGTACATAGCATTTAAGGTGAAAACTTAAGCGCAAACAAGACGGACCACAAAGGATAGAACAAAAGAGCACTGGCGCTTGCTAACAACTGCTTTATTCCTCTCTCAACAACGCATATAAATGACACAACCACAGAGTTTGCATGCGTATGCGTACCAAGACGTATTACATATGTAAAAACAGATTTTTAACGAAGATGAGCACGCATAAATTCATATTCGGAAGGGTACAAAGAAAGAGACGTATCACTAATACATCAGCTCCCTTTTTCTTGATTTGGTATGCTTCCAAGGCGAGCCGCGCGTGTTCATTGTCGCTTCTGCCCAGAACCAAGCGCCAGTGCTCGTCTGTTCTATCCTTTGTGGTCCGTCTTGTTTTAAGTTTTCACCTTAAATGACATTGGAGCTCGTTCACGTGTCCTTTCTTCCATGTTCCCATGCGGACAATTGCGACTGCGGAGATATTTAAAAAAATATATTTTGCGTTATTTGACACGTATTATTTGTTAGTTCGAATAATGGAATTTTAAATCCGACTTTTTATTTACAGGACTGACTCTTGACACAATGCCCTGGCGGCCACCGACCCCGCCAATAAGCAAAGTTTTGAGTAGGTACCTTTGTATTTTCTTCTATGTTCGGAGCAGCTAAGCGATCCTGCTAGACACATTGGGATTCAATTTATTTCATTCTGACGCCATCGTATGAATACTTGATTTCAGCGTTAAATTATATGGCATTCAGTATACTTGTAATGCTGCAGTTGGGCATTTCTATCTATCTATCTATCTATCTATCTATCTATCTATCTATCTATCTATCTATCTATCTATCTATCTATCTATCTATCTATCTATCTATCTTTTTTTCTATCTATCTATCTATCTATCTATCTATCTATCTGTCTATCTATCTATCTATCTATAGATAGATAGATAGATAGATAGATAGATAGATAGATAGATAGATAGATAGATAGATAGATAGATAGATAGAAAGAAATGCCCAACTGCAGCATTACAAGTATACTGAATGCCATATAATTTAACGCTGAAATCAAGTATTCATACGATGGCGTCAGAATATCTATCTATCTATATAGATAGATAGATAGATAGATAGATAGATAGATAGATAGATAGATAGATAGATAGATAGATAGATAGATAGATAGATAGATAGCCTGTACTGCGTTAAAAATGCTTCGCATTTAATGTGAAAATCTTGTCTCATATGTCGTCAAACCCTCTCCTGTGTGTGGCTCATACCCGTGTATTGAGGGTATGCGGGTATACGCCACAGTTTATATCTACCCAAGAAGAGCGAGAAAACTTCGCTAATTTAAATGCGAGAGCGTCAAGAAAAACCAACATCGGCAGCATTCACCCAACGAATACCAATGATAAAATTCAGGATCCCAGGAGGAATCGAACTACCTGGCAGTCAGGTATTCTACCACAGAGCCAAGCCAGGTCTAGAAAGAGTTTTCGAAAAAGACCTTATGTAGGCCTATTGTCGGTGCAACTTGAACTGTGGTTGCAGTGCTGGCTTTCTAATTTTATACCAAAGCACTAAGCACTACATATGTACTCTTATGGTACAGGTGTCATGCCGAGTTAGCGTAAATTGAGGTTGAAGTGCAGGCTGCGCTTTTATAGCAGTCTAGCAAACATGAATTTGTATTCCTATGATTCAGCAAGCTATATTCAAGCGTTGCCCGACCACGTAGCAATACGCCAACAAAAGGTAATTAGGATATAGACATCAGGACACTTAGTTTCGCATTCGATCGCACATTGCTTGTACTTTGTTTCGATAAGAGAGACGTCTAGGCTTTAACGTGGGTGCTGATACTACATCAGACCATGAGACCAGTGTAGTTGGCGTGCCTGGTTAGCTCGCGCTGAGCACACAACTGTTCCATTCACAAAAAACACGTCGATTCACCTCGTTATGTTTGGCTCCATGCCGAAAAATGCAGCATAGAACTATCCGCTAACTGCTTCACACGAAATCGATTCTCACAAGGCGGGGGATATGCCGAATTTTTTCTGCATCTAATATCCGGCTTATTTTACAGGACCACCTTTTCAAAGAGTGCCACAGCGTACATCACTGTTGCCTTCACGAAACGATCAGAGTATGTATGTTCTTCGCATGCGACCCAGCAGAATGACTACAACTTTGTCGTCTATTTATTCCACTCCATCAATGATGTTTGAAACCGAGAAATAATCATTCTTTTGTATTTTTACGCAGCCGTTCATTTACACACAGCCTTATGAGACACTTGCCCATTACATTTCGCTCCTACGCAAATTATGGCTGTAAAGCATTCGAGAGCGTGTCTGTGAAAATGAGAAAAATGTTTGCGATATGAAACCGTCAAGCTCTACGAATAACATTACTGAGGGTCACTGCAGCCTATACATTGCGAATGTATTTATTCAGAAATTGGTCCGTACATTCTATTACAACGAATATGTAGCATAGGAACTCCAAAGTCATCATGAAAGTCATGATTTACTATTCCCGAGACCCCAATCAAAGATGTAGAACATACTGGGTTTTATTTGCAAATCACACCGTTTCGACGTAATTTTTCGCCGACACTATTTCTGGACCACATTCAGAGGCAGGTGACGACTACAACTGCTAACTTGAAGTCTGCGTTAAAATACTACCTCCTGTATTCTTCTTATTATGTCGTAAGATGTATACCTTATTGAAATGAGCATTTGGAGAAAATATCTGGTGCACGCAACGATGTTCAGCAAGCTTTCCGAAATGTTCGTCTTCTTTGGTGCTTGATTAAGTTTCTCATAAATTTCAAGAGTATATTTATGTTTTTCTTCTGGAACCGAGACTGCTGCACGAAGCATGACAATGGTTGCAATTTTTACTTTTAAGTGCGATATTGAGCGCATCTGCACAAAAATGCCTACTAGGTTCATTAGCACAACGGATATCTTTTGTATTCGATGTATGTAGCTATAAGGGGCATTTTAAATAACAGTCTTGATTGTGACATGCCGTCTTTTAAGCTGTGCAAAACTGTTGACGCCATCATCAACAGTAGAAGATGGCTGCTACTGTTTCAATATGCATGTAGCGTATTTTAGTAACTTTCTGTGCCCACAAAACGGCATGCTAGTCATCGTTGTATTTGTTGTTAACAAAGCTTCCAAAATTATTGTAACTCACTGTTGCGGATATCCGCAGTGTGGCGGGAAGATTAAGAAAAATAAATTAGGCAAGAACGACTGCCCCGGAAAGGCGTGGGTCCCGGGTTCGATCCCCGCACCAGGACAACATTCTTGGTAACTGAGATGTGTTCAGTTGTAGGAATCCGTATGCTTGCTGCTTCGTGCTAGAGACGGGTGGTTTTCAAAGTTACTCTCTTGACAAACTCTTGTACAGAAGAGGACAAGGCATTTCTTTTTTATTTATTTTATTTCACAACACCCCTAAAGGCCCCAAAAAAGGGGTATTACATAGGGGAACAGACACATGAATCAAACGATGTATGTTTACGGTCCGAGAAAGGAAATATACAAAATAACGAGAGCAAGCTATATAATAAAACGAAACAAACAATAGAAAATGAACACTAGATGCATTGCAAAACATGAAAAATAGAGGAAATATAGAAAATAATAAAAAAAAAATCAAACCAAACTAAGGGCACTAAGAAATACAGCACACAAGTGAAAAGTAAAATGCAGTCATAATTGTACAAAACACACGTTTGCAATAAATAAATAAAATGCATCATATACAATGAATCGAGAAAAATGTTGACAAATGATGAGAACAAGAAAATTAGACATTGAAGAACACATTACGGTATCCAAAAGAGCACTCGCGGTGGATATTTAGTTAGAATTGTCACGTAAAAGTTGCTGAAACGTTGAATTACTTATTGTTGCCATAGCAATTATATGACCACTCCCGGTACACTTTGCCGTCGCTGGGGGTACCCTGCAATATTCTAGGGCGAAGAAGTTGCCCCGCACGTCGTATGTTCTATGTGCGAAGTTTACCGACAATTGCTCCTCAATCAGAGAGAAAACAGACCGGCCGCATTTTGTCGCCTGAAATGCACATGGAGATTAGAGCCGCATGAAAGGTTGCATCCCTTTAGCACACAATGCGTACTTCTGCCGACTGAGCGGGATCACCCGTGGTCGCGTGCATTGTATCTTTAGGGGCTATCCGCAGAAGGCTTGTACCTCTGTCCATGTTGGGCTTTCATCGCAAAGTTTCCCTTGAAGCCATAGACAGTATGAAGGCCACTTCACCCGCTGAAGTGACCATGCCTCCTAAAAACTGCTTGCCTTACTTCTATACTACACATCTACCGGCATTTGCGTCCCTTCTATCAGAAGAAGTCAACGGGCAGAGAAGCATTGTTTAACTACGGAGGGCCGAACGGCTGACCTAGCCACCACACGCCGAAATCTCTCGTCCCAGGGCTGCCCCAGTTCTTTCATACAAGCTTTTGAAAAGACTATGGCTCAACCAACGCCTAATCGACAACTATAACAAGATCAAAGAGGAAGAGAATAAAGATTCCAGTAAAACACGTCTCTGATGTGAGAGAGAACCTGTAGCGAACCCTTCAGGCACAATAAGTAGACGTCGCTCACTGCCTAGGCAGAAGATCAGAAAGCACAAGTGCCATAGAGAGTAGTTACCAGCCATCGTATTTAGTATTTCTTGCTCCGATCGTGACCATGTGTACATGGGTGAAACTGGTAACTTTAGACAAAAAGTCGCAGTTTCACCGCAAGGGCGAAGAAATGGATGCGATAAAAGCAAATTAAAATGTTATACGAAGTAAGGCTAGCAGCTAACTCTTTTGAATCAGATCTCGTATAACTCTACGAAACGCTGGTGTGAGGAAATACGGCTGTTTCAGGGAGAGACGCGGTTTTCGTGCAGTATATCCTCAGGGAGTAGAGGTGAGAGCACAGCCCGCAGAAGGCTATTCTGTCCATGTGCTGATATCTGCCGACATGGTGCACGCGCCAACGCTCGTGTCCGCACCCTTATGATCAAAGTTCGCAGTCGCTGCTCGAGCGACGTAGACACTTTTATTCCGACATATTTTTTATTATTTTAAATGCCTACATTTTAATTCGATAAAAAAATCCGTAAACAGGGCTTGTGTGTTCGAGCCGACGTTTCGACAAGTGGACTTGTCTGCTTCAAGTTCTAGCCTTGAAGAAGACAAGTCCACTTGTCGAAACGTCGGCTCGAGCACACAATCCCTGTTTACGGATTTTTTCATCGCAAGCTTTCATCTTCCCCTTCCTGCCGTTTTTTACATTTTAATTGCCATCTTAAAACAAAATTGAGGAGCTGTTCCCAACTGCTAATTTTTAAAAAGTTTTAACTTGGGGTTTTTACGTCCCAAAACCATGATTTAATTATGAGGGACGCCGTAGTGGAGGGCTCCGGAAATTTCGACCACCTGGTGTTCTTTAACGAGCACTGACATTGCAGAGTACACAGGCCTCTACCATTTCCCAACTGTTAAGGTGGATGACCAACACGGCTGTAAGAACATCATAACACATATGCATATGTGTCCCCATCTACTCCCGAATGTGCAATAAATGGCCACAATATCAATCTTCAATTTTACAGCACTCATACAAGCAAGGACGATGATATGGGGAGCGCGTTCACGCGTCTTTCATGACACGCTCAGGTTCATAAACTTGCGAACTGTGAGATATTTTTAGATAAATTTCTTAGTACTTGAGCCCAACTTTTCGTTTGTTAGAAAGTAAATGGTTTGAATATGTCTTAATATTTGCAGGATCGGCTCTTGAAACAATGTCATGGCGCCCACCAACACCACCCATAAGCAAAGTTAGGAGTAAGTATCTTTCGCGCATGCCAGCCTGCTAAACACATTTGGAACCAATTTATCTGACTTCAATAACAATTTGTGAAACCTAGACGTCATCGTTTGTATTCTGTTGCACTTAGCTTACATGCAGTCTCATCAGAGAGCCGCACATTACCTTTCACTTTTATTTAAAAGTTGTAATGCTACATTAGACTAGGACAAGAAGAAAAGAAGATGACAGGACGGGCGCTGTTCTTTTCTTCTTGTCCTCGTCTAATGTAGCGCTACAATTTTTAAATAAGAATGTATCACCAACTAGCCCCGCAACGTGGTTTGTTATATTACCTTTTACTCCTGTGAATATTACGAGAGTAATGCACTCGAGCTCATATTTACGCAAACAGAGAAACATGTTTACATTGTGATACTTTCAAGCCTTACAAAGCATATGATGCAAAGCAGCTGAAGCCTTCATGATTTAAATATATTTCTGCAGAACGTGTCAAAACTTAAGCTTCATCGCCGGGTCTCCAAACTCATGATGTAGCCCTTCCTTTTCTCTTGCCAAGACCCCTTTCAAAGCTCTAGACAATAAAGGGTTCTTTTTTTTCGTTAATCACATAAGCTTAATGCAATTTTCCGCCTACAGATTCTCCACAACCCATCAATAGTCATTTATGACTATTGATTTTTTGCAGCTTGAAGCGTCGCATCTTCTTTTCGTTATAGTAGCTTTCCAGGCTATTTCTAGTTCATTTTTTGAACAGCAAGTTGCGTAGAGAACGAGAAATCATTAAAGTTAAGCAATACTCGGGTCGCCGCCTCCAATGAAGACCTTCGGGCGCGTTGGCGGTCTGCGCTGCTCAGTTCGGGCCGGGACAAGCAACTCTGGGCGATCCAGCAGGCCGAGGAAGCTGCCGGAAGACATGGTCTCTCCGTTAGCTCCTAGGTGGGAGCCCAGCCCAGCGATCTGCCGGAAATTAATAAAGTTTTCTCTCTCTCTCTCTTCCTTTAAGCAAACATTGTGCACTTAGGCATCTGAATGTTTATGAATAGTATACGCAAAAATGCAACAAGAAAATAAAGCAGGTGATTGGATTTTTTTTGTATGCAACTCTGAAGAACATCTAAAATGATATCCTTGTTTGAGACGTAGCTTCTTTAAAGCTTTAGAACACTTTTGACGCCATCATCAGCAGTGGACTAACAGAATAGCCACTGTTTCAACATATATATATATATATATATATATATATATATATATATATATATATATATATATATATATATATATATATATATATCGTTCGAAATTTCGCTTCGATCATGTCGCCATTGACCAATCTCCTACGCGGTGACAAGGACCTCTCCTCCTGGTCCCCCGAGTGCGACGTCGCGTTTGCTACTCTCCGTCGTCTCCTCACATCCCCTCCCATTCTTCGGCATTTTGACCCAACAGCTGCAACGGAAGTGCACACAGACGCAAGCGGGGTCGGTCTTGGCGCTGTCCTCGCCCAACGTAAGCCCGGCTACTCCGAATACGTCGTCGCCTATGCGAGTCGCACTCTCACGAAAGCAGAGGCCAATTACAGCGTCACTGAAAAGGAGTGCTTGGCTCTAGTATGGGCGCTTAGCAAGTTCCGCCCGTATTTGTACGGTCGCCCGTTCGACCTGGTAACGGATCACCACGCCCTATGTTGGCTCGCCACGTTGAAAGATCCTTCCGGCCGGCTAGCGCGCTGGGCACTCCGAATCCAGGACTACGATATTCGCGTCATCTATCGCAGCGGACGCAAGCACTCTGACGCAGACGCCTTGTCTCGTTCCCCTCTACCTGCAGACTCCGCCTGCGGAACGAATTCCACACCCTCGGTCTCAACTCTCGACTTTGACTCCATGGCTACTGAACAACTCCGCGACCCGTGGATCGCGTCGCTTTTCGACTATCTTTCCTGATCTTCGACTACTGCAGTATCTCGATCTCTACGACGTCAAGCTGCTCATTTCGCCATTCGGGATCGGCTACTTCACCGCCGCAACTATGCTCCCGAGGGCCGTAAGTGGCTCTTGGTCATTCCCCGCAGCTTAAGGTCACAAATATGTGCCTCCTTCCACGACGATCCGCAATGTGGCCATGCCGGAGTTTTCAAAACGTACGACCGTATTCGTCATCGCTACTACTGGCGCGGAATGTACAATTTCGTACGAAAATTTGTTCAGTGCTGCCGTGACTGTCAGCGTCGCAAATCGCCGCCTTTACGCTCGTCTGGAGCCCTGCAACCACTTCCGTGCCCTGCCAAACCCTTCGACCGCGTGGGGATTGATCTCTACGGCCCACTACCGATGACACCGGATGACAATCGGTGGATCATAGTCGCGGTGGACCACCTAACACGATACGCCGAGACTGCTGCCCTACCAAGTGGCACAGCGCGGGACGTAGCGTCTTTCGTCCTCCACCACTTCATCCTTCGACATGGCGCGCCTCGAGAACTCCTCAGTGACCGAGGTCGAACCTTTCTCTCGGAAGTCGTTGAAGCTCTCCTTTCCGAATGGCACGTTGTTCATCGTAGGACCACGGCATACCACCCGCAAACTAACGGACTCACAGAGCGCTTCAACCGCACACTCGGCGATATGCTCGCGATGTATGTGACATCTGATCATGACAACTGGGACCGGGTTCTTCCATTCATAACGTTCGCATACAACACCGCGACACAAGCTACCACGGGATGCTCACCGTTCTTCCTCCTGTATGGACGCGACCCTTCGCACACCATTGACACTCTACTTCCATACCGTCCTGACGCTTCCGAATGCCCACCTGTCTCCGAAGCTGCCCGCCAAGCGGAAGAGTGCCGCCAACTCGCGCGCAACTTTACGTCACAGGAGCAACAGCGCCAAAAGGACAACAACGCTGACTCACGTCGAAGTCCTAGCTATTCCCCGGGATCTCTGGTATGGCTGGCTGTCCCATACCAAACTTCTGGGCTTTCCTCAAAACTCGTCCCAAAGTACGAGGGCCGTTACCGTGTTTTGGAGCAAACCTCCCCAGTCAATTTTCTCATTGAGCCAGTTTCCCCATCTGACGACATGCGCCGGCGTGGACGTGACCTCGTCCACGTGTCCCGTCTCAAACCATACCATAGCCCTCTTCTCCCAGACTCTTAGGTCGCCAGGATGGCTCTTCTTCGGCGGGAGCGAATTGTGAAGAAGAAGACGCGCCGCCGGCCAGCAGCATCGCGAACGCTCGGGTGCTGGGCTCGCTCGGCTCGCTCACCGCGCGCTTCTGGTTGTTGCCATCTTGCTAGCCGGTGCTACGGTCTGTTTTCGCTGTGTTGAATTCGCAGTGTCACCACAGAAGAATACTGTCAATAAACCTCTTCGCAATATATATATATATATATATATATATATATATATATATATATATATATATATATATATATATATATATATATATATAGGAGGTTTCCGTGTATTTCAAAGCAAATAATTTCATGAGCTTGGCTACATAGTAGTTCACAGAAAAGCCAGCGCCGGTGGGGTGCAAAAACGTGACCCTTGAAAATGCACGCGTCACAGTGATATTTTATTGCGCCGTTTTCCAATAATTGATGTTTTCTCGATCGTGCGTTTGTCGTCGATCAGCCATTTCTGATATGGCAACCTCATAACTTATCAAGGTCGCTTGTCGGTTCAAGTTTCCACATGTCAATGTTGCCAGGTTATGAACGAATCACCTGACATTTGGCGTGGGCACTGTATTCCTAGTGTTCAGACACGATCCCAATTATACTCCATCTCACAACTACCTTGCAGCACTGCCGAAGCTACGAGGAGTACACAGGCAGTGTCCTTGCGCAGCACATATTATAGTTCCGGGCTTAACTCTCATTATCAACTATGTGCAAGGGCTTTAGCTATGCTTCTTGCATGACGCGTTACAGCGATACGTGACACGTCAGGTCCTTCACGCATGCACTTCGAAATTTCTGAAATAATGCAGTGAGTACCGGCTGGTAACCGTAATAACCACCCAAACCGCGATGACGTACAGCAACATGGCAGCCCCCATACGCCCCAGACCACCCGCTTCCATCCGTATTCGTGCTTTTTACGGGCTCTCTGCCCGGACAGCAAGAAATAAGTGGCACAATCTGTCATCGCTTAGTCTAATCTAACGCTGAGGGCAAATAATCAGGTATCTTTTTTCGCTATTACTTATATCGCTCGTTTGTTTTGATGTTGCTAGGACTACCGAAGCGATGCAAGGCCGTAAAGGTGGTTTGTTGTTAACTGAGTAGATGTCGCCACAACATTAGCGTCGGTGATGCATTGACAATGCGAAATACCCTGAATGTCTATATTGTTTTCTGTGCCAATAATTTGCTGTTCCACCCAAGAATGGCATTCGATTGTTGCTGAAAGTGCGTCGACCATGCTGTCAAAAAAGAACTCGGTGAAAACGCCAGTATGAACGCTGTCACGGCTGTTATAAAAAGAACCGCGTTCCTCACAAACGCCAGCGAACAGGCCCAGCACAAGTGGGCTTCTGAACATAAAGAAACGGCGAGGTGGCTTTCCCGCAGAGGTTTTTGCGTTTTGTATTACCTGGAGGGAGCAAGTATCGACAAGGTAGGCGAGCCGAAGCTAAAGAGACGACGAGCAGACGACGCGACGCGGATGAACACGTCTTGAGGAGGATTTCGCCTTTCCTATTGGCTAACAAGCCCTGCAGCTTCCACAGTGCTGCAAGGTACTTCTGAGATGGCGTATAGGGTGACTTGATGCGCGTTTTCTTCGCCTAAAGGGGGCGCACGCATCGAGGCACGCTAACCCCAACTGCTTATGCGCGCCCTCCCGCGACGCCCGAAACCAATCAGGGCCGTTTCCCTTCCGCCGGAGAGATAAAGATACACAAAAAGGAAAATTGAAAAGAAAAGTTGCCCTTCAGGAATTCACATGTCCAGTTTAGCTAGCCCCCATTTACCTGGCACTGGAAGGCCAGGAAATCACGTTAGCTTTAACCGACACATCCTCTTCGTTTTCTTTGATTTCCTACGATCTTGCTGGTACAGAGGGAGTTGCGAAATCGAAATGAAGGTTTGTCTATTGGCCCAAGTGACATTGACGTCATTGGTATGAGTAAGCTTTAGAATTGTCGCGCGACAGATTCGCATAGTCCTAGCCTATTTTATCGGCAGTGGATTCACAGGGTACGGAGGCTTCAAGGCCTGAATGTCTTGTTAATGTAGTTGAAAGTCGAGAGATTTATTGACGATAGAATCAGTAGGTGGTGGAGCTCCCTTTCAGAAGAGAGCATTCATAATGGTTCCATGCGCGAACACTACTAGGCACAGGGCAGCAGAGGAACGAAAGACGCGTCCTTTTCCTTCGCTCTGTGCTGCGTCTAGCAGTGTTCGTGCTTATTACCACTACGAATTACTTTTTCCAGCTTGCGCAGCTAGCAACCTTTGTAAGAAAAGAGTTAAACATCGGCATGCGGCACCACTTCTGACAATAACGACTACAAAATGAGTACAAGGATCTTTCCTCGATGTGTTTCTGAAAAAAAAAAGAAAAAAAAGGCGTATTCACAAACGGGAATGCAACCGAAAGGCCCGTGAAGAATTTCTTACGTGTTTTGAACGTGGTTCGCAGAAAGTGCTGGGGCCTTGTTTGTTCCGTGACAAGGAGCATTTCTCATTACTCGTCTTCCGCACACTCGTCCTGCAGACCAGCGCGTTCCCAAGAAAAGATGAATGTAGCGTAGCTCACTTCCCCATTGGGCCGGGACCTTTCTCGTAGTTGAGTGTAGATCTCGCCAGGATAGCTCGCAGCACCCACTACTTGCGCTAGATTCGTATGTGACGCCATATCAACCATTTCAGTAGGGTATATAGGGGACGCTGCCTCTGGGCCTTGCAGCCTTGAAGCTTTGCAGCGGCCACCTTACCGAGCTTTCGAGCTGGCACTCTTATCACTAGGCGAAGCGAAAATCCGTCTGTCCTCGTCACGCTAAACTTCTCCATTGGCTGAACTGTCAGTGACCTCATTCTCTATGTCGAACAGGAGCACGTGCGCCGCTGGCTGCACTGCCTGTGACGTCGTTCTCTCCGTCGTACACAAGCATGAGTGCGATAGCGGACGAATGCTTGGATGAGGCGGCATGGAAGCGCGGATGCGGGCAGAGCAGCGTCAACCTGGCGATGGCGCGAGCGCGTTCGCCAGTTCCAACGCCCGCTTTCGGTGGGAGTTTCTCGAGCGGCACTTCGGTAGCGCCACTGCGGCTGCGACGATCCCGTTCAGTGCGCGTCTGCCAAGCGCGCAGAGAGCCACATGGCAGTGTGCGACGACGCAGCCGTGAACTCAACTTGTTTCGTTGACGGCCCGCATTATCTAGCCATAACTCGCAGAGAAGGGTAGATTCCCCTGTCACTGCTCTACAACGAACTCGCCGATGAGTTGTCGTTTCCGCAATTATACCTCGGTCATCCGCGGAAAATCACAAGTCCACAAGGCATGCCGTTTTCCAAACCCACCAGTGAGATACAGTGCTCGGACGTCGAGGCGTGGAACCGGCTCACATCTTGTAGATGACCATGGAAGTGATCCGGTTCAACATAATCAAAAAGACCGTCGCATTCCGTACCAACGATGTTACGAGCACCATGCATTGCTCGCCAACAACTATAGAAAGCGGTGACTTCATGAGATTTTGCGCTTGACCGAGCATGGCGTTCATTCGTGGAGTCCCAAACGCGGTCCACTGCTGGCAGGAACGCAAGATGGAGGTGTTCGCAATGACAAGGCCATTGGGCAAGCCAACGGCATTTCTAATTTTGTCTACCTCCGAAGTTCACTGGGACCGCCTAATTGAGCTTCTCGAACGCGTCAGAGTACACGGGGACGACCAGAAACACCCGACCGCCCAGGAGATGGCGTTCGTTGAACGCGTCAAACTTTAGAACAATGACACTGGCGTCTACGATAAACGTCAGCAAGATTTCGACGTCATCCTCAATATCCTCAAAGGCCGGCGGATTTCACCGTTCAAACCATACCAACCACTGAGAAAGGCCTCAATGTAACCCGTCGGGACTAACCCACTTCTTAACACCGGGGCCGCACGTTTCAGCTTCGCTCCTTAACCAACCGTACGGAGTGCTCCGGCAGTATTTTAGATGCGAAGCAGCTTATGCTCGGGGCTTTGTCCGTCCAGCGTCCCCCCGTCCCGCGTCCGCCCACTTTCATGAAGTAGGGAAACACCCATTATGCGAACCAGAACACTGTAGTAATATGAAGGCCGTAATCCACTACTACAGTCATCAGAGTCATGGCCGAGAGCTCAGAGAGGCTGCTTAGCAATGGCTAGGCAGGTGGTGTCGTCGCCCAGGTTGACCCAATTGCTTGATCTTGCTTGCATGTGTTTGGAGGGGGCTTAGTCCGTCCCTCCTTCCCGCATCCTACACCACCACAGCGCATGCGCGTCCCCTCCCCCCTCTGTCTCCTACGCTCACCCCCCTTGCTCTCCTCTGGGAATCCTCTACTCTACGGAGCGGCCAAGCGTCCAACACCCCCCTCCCCCCAGCGCATGCGCGTCCCCTCCCCTATCCTCTCCTACGCTCACCCCCCTTTCTCTACTCTAGGAATCCTCTACTCTACGGAGCGGCTCCGGCGTCCCACATCCCCACAGCACATACGCGTCCTCTTCTCCTCTTGTAATCCTGTACTCTACGGAGCGGCTCCCGCATCCCACACCCCCCACAGCGCATGCACGTCCCCTCCCCCTCTCTCTCCTACGGTCCCCCCGTCCTCTCCTCTAGGAATCCGTAGAGAATTCCTAGAGGAGATGAATCCGTAGAGGATTCTCCTTCTCGAGTCCCACACCACCACAGCGCATGCACGTCTCCTCCCCCTCTCTGTCTCCTCCTACGGTCACCACCTTTGTCTCCTCTAGGAATACTCCACTCTACGGAGCGGCGCCCGCGTCCTACACCCCCCACAGCGCATGCGCGTCCCCTCTCTCTCATCTCCTAAGCTTACCCCCCTTTCTCTGCTCTAGGAATCCTCTACTCTACGGAGCGGCGTCCGCGTGCCACAGCGCATGCGCGCCCTCTCTCCTACGCTCAGCCCCTTTCTCTACTATAGGAATCCTCTACTCTACGGAGCGGCGCGCGCGTCCGACATCCCCACAGCGCATGTGCGTGCTCTCCCCCTCTCTCCTACGCTCACCCGCTTTCTCTACTCTAGGAATCCTCTACTCTTCGGAGCGGCTCCCGCGTCCCATAGCGCACGCGCGTCCCCTCTCTCTCTCTCCTCTCCTACGGTTCCCCCCCCCGTTCTCTCCTTTAGGAATCCTCTACGGAGCGGCGCGCGACAGGTGGTGCGACAGCTGCATACTCCGCTGGGGGCACCACGGTAGTTCCGCGGTATAAAAATGATGAGCACCCGGGCCGCTGCCGCGAAACGAGATCGGTGACGTTTCTCCCGCTCAAGCTAACCATCTCCCCCGCTGCTTCGCATCCACACATGGTTCCCTTTAGCGGGAGATGGGGAATTTTTTTGTAGAGCGGAGGAAATAGCACCAGCAGAGGGTTGGGAACCAGGTTTTGGGCTGAAGTCCCAGGCATCTTTCTAGAGGAGGCATTTTTCTTACGCGCGTAGCTTGGATGCACAACCAGCGTTCAGTTGCGCCATCGCGCCTTGTATTTCGCTGCGATCATAGTGACGCAGCTGAGTCGCTCAAGGCTGAAGACGCAGTGTACCTCACGCAAGCATTGCTAGGCACTTCGGCGGCACTAGCCGTTGTAAGGTACGATCACAATAGCGGCGTGGCCCTTTCCCCTGGTATGCCACCATATCCGCGCGCCGCTCAGCCCTCGCGAGACACCGCTTTTCCCTCTTTCTCCTCTGGAGCGTCAAAGTGTCTCTCCCGCCGACAGACTCGCTGTTTGGCCTATTTTCGCCGCTGCCGCCGTCTGCCGTGCAAGCAAACGTCTAAGGACGAGGATGAGGAGGAGAGAATGAGGAAAGGAAAAGGCGCAATTTCTGCAGCCCTAGTTGGGAGCACGGCTCAGCGCCTGTAGGGGAATGGAGAGAGGGCATTAAAGATGTGGAAAAGAGAGGCGACAAAGAGAGAGAGAGAGAAAAAATAACAGAGAAATGGCGTCCATGACCGAGGACGCGGCCGGCGGCTATTATAGCCGGTTGTCCAGTCCAGTGTCCCCAAGGAAGGAAAGAACCGCCTTGAAGACCTGGGTGTGGTGCCGTGCAGGGAAGAGGAAGTCCCTCTGTGTAGCCACGGTGGTTCCATCCTGGCCACACGGTCGTCGGGGTGGCAGCGTAGTAGTGTCCGTCTCAATGTGAGCCTCGAAAAATCGGAGGCGACCACGGCACGGCACACAGAGACGGTGGAGTGATGCGCTTCTTTCGCCAGTGCTTCTGCCTATGCGCAGGCAGAAAAAAAATGTCAACAGTGTACGAGGCTATGTAAGTACAGTGCAAAGCTCGGAGCAGAACGACGACTGGGAGCTGTGAAAAACATCGAGCTCCAAAAAGTAAGCATTGTAAAGACGTTGTATCCTGCGAATGGTCGAATGTTCACAGAGGCAGGCGGTTACATGAAAAGGTCTATTCTCTCTGGTGAGCTTACGTGGAATTCGGAAATTAAGACAGTTGAGCAGTACAGGGCAGGATATGATACCATGCACAAGCTTGTAAAGAAACAACAGATCAGCGCGATTTCGTCGGCAGCAAAGTGATGGCAATGATAATAATCCAGCAGCGTTAGAACGAGATCCAGAGTCATTTCTAGCGAAACGATGGTTGTAAATGCTTAGAATTTTTTTCTGGACTCGCTCAATGGCGTTGCTGCTGGAATTAGGAATGCCATTCCAGATCACAGATGCATACTCAAGTTGAGGAAGACATAGCGCAGTGTACAATTTTCGGAAGGGCACAGGAGAACGGAATTCTCTAGACATTCTGCAAACACAGCCTAGGGTGCGAAGACCCCGCAAAGAAACACGCTTAGCGTGAGCAGAAAAGTGTAAGGTGCTATCAAAAAGAACACCTAGATCATTGATCTCACATACCTTACACAACGACACAGAATTGACAGAATATAAAAATGGCACACTAGATGTTTTTCGAGTGAAACTCATTACCTTGGTTTTTGAAATATTAAGGGAGAGATTATTGCTCCTGCACCATTCACAAAAAGAACACAAATCAGATTGCAGCAAGCGACAATCGATAACTGAATGAATTTCCTTAAATATATTTATGTCATTGGCATACAAAAGGAAAGAAGAATTGCGAATGACAGAAGAAACCTCATTAACATAAATTAAAAAAGAGGAGTGGGCCCAGTACCGACCCTTGCGGAACCCCACTAGTAGCTTTATACAAAGAGGACGTTTGGCCATTCACGGCAACATAACATGATCTATCAAGAAGATAGCTATGAAGGAGATTCACAATTGAAGAATCAACATCAAAGTGTGCAAGTTTATCCACAAACAGCGAATGACTGACAACATCAAAAGCTTTGCTAAGGTCACAGTAAATAGCGTCAACCTGTCCTCTCTGCGAAATAGGCGTGGATACTTGCATCATGAAACTGGCAAGATTAGTGACAGTTGAGCGGCCAGCGAGAAACCCATGCTCATTCACAATCAATGAATTTTTTACATCAAAAGACAATATTTTGTGAAGAACAAGCTCAAATATTTTTGATGCGGCACAAAGAAGGGAAATAGGGCGGTAGTTCGATACGTCACTTTTACAGCCAGACTGGGAAAACACGAGCAGTTTTCCACATGCTAGGAAAAGTTGAAGCATGCAGACACTTATTAAATATGGTAGTCAATACAGGTACAAGTATACTGCCATAGGCTTTTAGTATGGCAGAGGGGATGCCATCTGGGCCAGCTGAAAAGGATGGTTTCAAGCGCTTAACGCATTACAATAATAATAATAATAATAATAATAATAATAATAATAATAATAATAATAATAATAATAATAATAATAATAATAATAATAATTTTCGGGGTTTTACATACAAATATGACGATATGATCACGAGTGACGCTGTAGTGGAGGGTTCCGGAAATTCCGACCACATGGTGTTCTTTAACGTGCACCTAAACCTAAGCACTTGACGCTCTCGCACATCGCTTTCAGTGAAATCCATCATTTTCATGAAAACTGCTTCCGTGAATTCATTATCTCTTTTGTGCTTGTGCTTGAACCTATGTGTCCTCCTCGCGTCATGTGTTCTCGTCCTGTCTCCGTCGTGTTCCTTCTGGTATTCCAAGTAACTTGTGAGCAACGAGAGATACTGTGGGAAGGTTCTGCGACACATCAGACCTATTTCGACTTAATCTGCACTGAATACTTAAAATCTAGCTTATTATTTTGCAGGACCACCTCATCAAAAAGTGTCAAAGTATCCACCACGATCGTCTCCAGGAAACGTTCACAGTATGTATCTTTCTCGCATGGGATCAAGCTGATCAACTGCATCTTTGCATTCTATTTCATTCCAGCGACGATACGTGAAACAGAGATTTCATAGATAATTTTCATTGTGGCAGATGGTATACACGCAATCTCATCAGACAGCTGCAGATTACATTACGTTCATGTGCAATGTATTACTGGAATGCTTTCGAGAGCATAGATGCACAAAGAGCGAAAAATGTTCATGTAGTGATACCTTAAAGCAGTACAAGTAGTTTTACTGAAACCCACTGGAGTTTACACGATGTGAATGTATAGTTACAAAAATTGGTCCGCACTTTCGCTTACAAAAACTCTGAACTACGGGCTGTGCGAACCCGTCACAAACTCTTCAGTTACTACTATCGAGACACCTAACAAATATACAGACGATATTGAGTTTCATTTGCTAATCAAGTCATTTTGACATAACTTTTTACCGATGCTTTTTCCATAGCACTTTACTAGACAGCTGCGACTCGACTGAGTTAGTAACGTAAAAGTCTCGTTGAACGACGACGAAAATGTACGTGACCCAAGCCATATACACATCTGTAGAAAGTTGCAAGGGGAGAGAGTGTACAAGACAAAACGACAATACTTTGTATTGCCGCGTCGATAGCGGTATTTTAGAGAGCAGTCCGGCATATAGGCAATTTTTTCAGAAGTAAACAAAGAGTTCCAGAAGAGTCGATGTTCCAGTAACACCTTACCAGTATCACCAGGGTATCCTTTGACAAGTGGTGACGCCCTCGTAGGCTATATGAACGTCCCATACACACCTGCTAAGTGCTGACAGCATAGTTGTCCTACAAAGAAAAACTGCATGCTGCCTTTTCGATGATACGTGCAATCTTAAGCGTTTGTTTTAGGGGTGAAGCACCTTAAGGGCGAGGCTTGTCCGTCAACAGTGTCCATTGTCACGGCTGCAGTCGAAACATGTGAGACACAAAAAAGGCCAATAGACTAATATCAATCACAGTTGTGACCGAACAATATACAACACCTACAAGCACAAACCCTTTATACTAGTCGGCCACTTCAACGTAGACATTATGGACCATATGACCTAGTTTTGTCGTTGACTCTCACTGCCCGCCGTCACACCATTTCCCGGACGCGCTCAAGCGCCGCCATATTGGACTGATAACGTTGCAGTTTTTTTATCCGTATCAAATAAACAAACGGCGTTACGGGAACTCGCACGCGCGAGAACGCTTGGGCCGACACATTCAACGTTTCATTACCATGATAATTTCATGTTGCGACATCGAAAACCGGTAAAACAATCGCTAATCGGCCCTAGATGGCAGTGCCTAAACTAAAATCGTGTATATAGAAAACCGTTGCTATACTCGAAAAATATGTGTGTATGTGATTACAAAACGGTTTACAGTAGAAAAATATCAATCATAATTGTGACAAAACAATATGAAATACCTACAAGCACAAAGCCTTTACATTAGTCGGCGACTTCAACGTAGACATTATGGACATTAGGACCTAGCTTTGTCGTCGACTCTTTATGCCACTTTATGTCAATTTATGTCACTCAATTCGCATTTTATGGGGCAACGCTAGGGTAACGTACGGTTACTCACCCACAACCCAGAGCTTCGCCCACTCGACATGATTCACTTCGTGGAGATGCGTAGATTTTCAACGCGATAGCATTAAAGAGCTAGTTTCGCAGAAATTTCGGCGTCGGTGTCGGCGTCGGCGTCGTTGGTTGTGAGCGAAAAATCATCATCTTGTCCGTGACCGAAATATCATCTTGTCCGTGACCGAAAAATCGAGAAAGATGCAAATAAAATAAATAATAAAAATTTTCGGGTCCGAGTGGGGATCGAACCCGGGTCGTCTGCGTGGCAAGCAGGTGTTCTACCACACAGCCATGCCTCTGCTTGGATATACTGTGAAAATAACTTCCTCTGCTTGGAAATGCAGTGAAAATAATTTCCATGCTTCGCAAACGCAAGCGTCCTTTATATAGGCGTCGCAATATAACATGTAATATCCCAGGAATATTGCGTGGTACAAGCGTAAATTGCCATCGGGCGTCAGAATATGTGACTATCATAACGATTCCATAGTTTAAAGCCAGCCACCCATTACAAACGGCACACAAGTTCAAAAACATTTCCCACATTTGCCGCGCATAATTTCTCCTGGTTTAAACCATACTACCCATTACGTAGTATGCACTAAGTGATTGAAGTACGCAGTCGGGACGGGATATCGCTATCGCGTTCAACTCTTAAAGGCGAAGCTTAAGGGTCCCCCAATTTTTACAAGTATCTTCAGATACATTGTACAGTATTCAGACCTACTCTTCGTTCCTTCAGACATTAATACTTACCAACCGACTTATTTCTTACAGGACTGACCCTTGAAACAATGCAATGGCGCTCACCAACGCCGCCTATAAGGAAAGTTCGGAGCAGGTATCGCTTACGCATGCGAGTCTGATGAACATTCTTGGTAACTATTTATTTCAGTCCAACGATTGTAGGTGAGACCTTGGTGCCATCCTTTGTTTTCCCTGGCAGTTAGTATACTTGCAGTGCCATGAGACAGCTGTACATTATATATTGCTCCTGTGCAAATTACGACAGTAACGCATTCGACATCATCACCATGTAAAGAGAGAAGCATGTCTACATTGTGATACCCTCAAGCCTTAGCAACCATATCACTGAGAACCGCTCGAGCTTACGCGATGTGAATGTATTGTTACAGAAATGGGTCCACACTTGAGCTTACAAGGAATCTGCCCTGCAGGGGATCTGAACTCATGATCAAGCCCTGTATTTTCTACTATCAAGAATTCTGTAAAAGCTTTAGTCAATATTGGGTGTTGTTTGCTAATCACATAGCTTTTACGTAATTTTCAGCCTACAGCTTTTCCACACCATATCCAAAGACATCTGTGACTAGACTACATTTGGTAAAGTCCCCGCCTAATTATCAACCACTGTGCTGTTCATATTATGATGTAGCATGTATACCGAATGGAAATGGGTACAAGAAAATATTTTTGTAGTACGAAAGAAGTCAACAAGTGATACAAAATGTTGGTACTACTGGCAGCTTTATTTCGTTGTTCTAATGAAGAGGTGCGGTGTTGAAGGCTTAATATTTTATAGGCTTCAAGTTAAGCTTAAAACAGAATACTATGATGTGTTCAATGGTTGGCTTTCTGAATCTATATAATTGGTTTATTTTTTTTTTCCTTTTAGGGCCCGGCACTAGGGCCGGCCATACCAAGAGTCTACCCCTCCGAGGAACTGACTCAGTAGGAACGCTTCACAGCGCAACGACCTGATAACACAATGACGCACCGGTTTTGCAGATGCGCATCGTGCCACCGTGTGAAATCCAGTTCAATGTCCAAGTTGGTTACAAATGTAGACCAAATACAAACTCTCACAATCGGCGTGGATTCATTGTTGACCATGATCAGCGATTAAATTGACGCTCATGCTTGTAACATGCGCCTTGTGAACAGGCCCATGTTACAAGCATGGGCGTATTAGTTTAGGCAGCATCAGTTCGACAAAGAGAAGGTACTCCGACAAAACATCTGAATGGCCAGGTTTAGCAAAGCACTGCAAATATGACCTTGGATTTGTGATCTTTCAATAACGGTTTGTACAAGTTTCGCGAATGCTTCTAGTCTGACAACCTGCGTATGTAAAACACACCCTGCCATTGGTTCAGCCCGCTGTACAGACTACTTCTCTGTTTCTGGCCATGAATATCTTAATGGTAAAATATCCTAAACAAAACGTTTTGACAAGCGTGAACTTTCGCTATGTGCATGCAGGCATACAGGCTTTCCCTTCCCCATAACCACATTTCGATGCATTGCCTACTGGTGTTTTCGAACCTTGTAAAACGCATCGTGGTGCAATTTTACTTTAAATGGTGGTTTGCGAAAGCTAGAGCTTCCAGATCGCAGTTGTCTAGCTCTGCAAAAACATGAAAAAGCAGGACAAGCCAGTCAGCCTACGGTGATTTGCTTGGTAACAACAAGTACCGCCGGTATGTCAGACGCATTCATCAGCCACACAATTTTGCTTATGTCTGTAGTTTTATGTCCCCAGAACATATGGTAATGAAAGACGGCTAGAGGCGGGCTTCGGAAATCTCGACCATCTGGTGTTCTTTAATGTCCGACATCGCGCATCGCATGGCCCCTTAGTATTTCGCCTTCGTCAAAATGCGACCTCCGCGGCCGGGCTCGAACCCACGACCTTCGGTTCAGCAGCCGAGCACCATAAGAACTGCTCCACAGCGGCAGACACACCCCACTATTGCATCAGGAAAGCAATAAAAAGTATTTGAGAATTAGCGAAAAAAGAATCTTAGATATTACAAAAACAATCTTTCCTTTTGAGGGAAATACTATTGAGCATGTTTTAGCAATCATAAGCATCTGGACATTAACTGGGTAATATTTTCTTGCTAACATAAATCCAGCATTTAACATAAACAGCGCACAAGCAACCAAACCTTCTGGAAAACATTCCTTCACACCGTTTCATCCACTTCAATGCCGTTGAGTTTCTACTGCCAGAGCCGTTATATGGACTCAACTCTCTGAATGGGCTGTTACCTTATATATATATATATATATATATATATATATATATATCCTTCTGAACGAACTTTACGCAGAGGCGGAACAGCCTTTCCACACCTAAAGGTGCATAAACAATCAGTAACGAACAATAACTCGTTAATTAACTTTGAGATTATTGATTTTAGGGCACTGATTCATATGTAAAAGTTGTCGGACGTCACAATTTATGACCTATATTTCTTCCTTAAAAATTCCCAGTAAACACGTTTATGAGATATTGACAATCGAAATCGCTGGCCACGATCCAGGCCATATCGAAACTGAGCGCTCGAGCCGCGCAGAAATTGCGGCATCTGTGTTACGTCAGACCAGACGCTCAGGTGAAAAACTTCCGAAAAAAAAAAGCAAGCGTCGCACAAGTAGTGCCAAGCCTCCAGTAATAATAATATCTGGGGTGTTACGCCGCAAAGCCACGAAATGATTATGAGGGACGCCCTAGGGGAAAGGTCCCGAAATTTGGACCATTTGATGTTCTTTAACGTGCATTAAAATCGTACAGTACACATTTCCTGGGAGCTCAGCAGAAGATGAAGATAGCACGGGCCGGTTCATGATGATGACAGTTTTCTTTTCGTGGAGTATGACGGACTGCTGGCATAAACAGCTGCGATGTTTAAGGGCGCGCCACCGCAGAATATTATCACGTGGTCAAGACGTTGACCAATGCAACAGCCGGCGTCTCAAACAAGAAACTATTTATTTGGCCGAGCTTGTGGCCGGGAAATTGAAAGTCAGATAACAGCAATAGACACTAGAACTGATAGCGGCGAAAAGAGCGTCGGCCGTCGATAATCTGATCCGCGGCAAGGCGCGTCGGCATTTATACATGCGGCAGCGAACATTCGCGCATTATCGCTGGTGGCCGCGTTTGTTCTAGAATAAACTCAGCTCTTCGTGTTTGCGTGTTAAAGCCTAACAGATGAACATAAAATAATCTGGAATGATCTCAGACATTCTGGCGCGGTTTGCGTCAGGCATTTATCTACACGTGCAATAGGCCGGCGACATAAAACATAGAAAGAAGGGGGGCGTGTGTGGCACTATGATAAGAAAAAATGAGAAGTCGTCCCAAATACTCAACTGAACGTCTTATTCTTTAGTATTAATATTGTTGGTGTTTAACGCCCCGAAACCTCGATATAATTATGAGCGAAACCGTTGTAGAGGTCTCCGGAAACTTCGACCGCTTGCGCTCGAATGGGACCGGAGATTCGAAACAGCGAACCCTGGCTCCACGGCGCGATGTTTCAAACCACTCGGTTGGGAAGGCGTACGTCCTCCGGCGAGATTCATTTACCGTTGGTGGTACGCAGATCACTGAGGTGTGTAATGTTATCACCTGCAAGATGGCGCAAAGGGCGTCACCCCACCCGTCTTTCGCCGGAGTGGGGTCAGGCTCCTCGCTCCGTACTTTGAAGCACAGTGCCTGTTAGAGTGCGTTGACGCGCTGATCTCTTCAGAAGGCTACTTTGTACGAGTTATGTCATCATCGCAAAGTTACCGTTCGCAAAGCACGCGATAGTCACTTATCTCGCTGCAGCGGTCGTGTTTTATAAAGGAGTGAGCTGCTAGCTTCTATTCGGGTAACATTCCAGTTTGTTGCCATCGAAATGATTTCTTTGCCCTTCCGAAACAACAAATCAAAATTTCTGGAGCCTGCCACTCTGCCGTCTCTCATACTAATAACATGGTTTCAAATCCACACCCCAATTATTATTACTATTATTATTATTATTATTATTATTATTATTATTATTATTATTATTATTATTATTATTATTATTGCACTGTAACCAGCCACGAATACGAAGTTGTGCTTCGGCAGTTGGGTGCACTACGCTGGATTTTACTCCTACATTCGATGCTGGAACATCATTATGACATACGCTGGTAACGCTTACATATTCATGCTCCTATTCACTCCACATTACCACTAGGGAATATGCTGTGCATACAGCATATTTCTGGAGAAACTAAAGCTCTTAAGTGCGGCGCACTTTAGGGGCCAGTCTGTCGAATCCTGTCGTATGCTATCGTATCCTGTGATCATACGCTGTCGTCTTCGCTTGGCGTAAAGAAGGCAGGAAGGCAGGCAAAACCATGTGTAGCATAGCCATCTGTTGCGCGCTCGCGCCAAAGAAAAGTCTTCTTCGAGTGCTTGATGCAGTGACGCAGAACTATCGATAGTACTATCCATACTATCGATACTTGAGTCACTATCGAACTATCGATGGCAAAAGAAACTATCGATAGCGCTATCAATATTAAGTTTCATAGTACTATCAATAGCATAAAATCAACCGCGCGAACCCATTGCATCATCATCTTGATTCCCCGAGTGTGTGGTACTATATGGTGCAGCAGGAGAAGCAGGTTGACGGGCAGGAAAGATGATATGCTTGCGTTCCTTCAGCAGAATCACTGGCTTTCTGATTTACATTGAACCAGTCATGTTCCTGGCTGGACACTCTTCTCCTGTACAAGTAATGTATTCTATAATACCAAATATACTGTTGCAAGCCTGAATATCTTTAAAGATGCCTCGAATAGACACATTCTGTTATCACCTGCTTAACGTACTAGTGCGCACATTCATATTCGTACCAATTCAATAAAATATTTCGTGATGTTCTGTATCTTAATAGTGAATAACCTCAAATTCCCCTGTTTTTAATTTGGCGACATTATTCGCCTAATTTTCCCAGAATATAGTAAGTAAACGTGCCTACCGATAAGACAGACATGCCAGAATCGCCTCGAAATGTTAATTATTCATAATTTGATTAACTAAGAAAGCAAGCCTCCGAACCAACAAGAATTTCAGAGATACAACTAACACCACGAATTCAGTGCTGGCAGCATTCACCCACTGGTATCTGACATTTTCTGATTGTCTAATTGAAACTGAAGCACTAAAATAGAGACGTACGAATTCTAATTAGGTGGCTCATACCGTCACGAAGAAATCATCAGCTATAATAAACGTAAAGAAGTGAATGCGAAATGAACAAATTTGAATGGTACGCGAAGTAATGCTAGAAGCTAACTTCGTTATCACGCACCCAGTCATAGAAAGACAGGAGTAGCTGAAGCGAGGGATGCGACCTTCATGATGACTATCTCTTTCTTCAACGCATATCACCAACAGCCGTAAAAGCAACAGCAGCAACGCCAACAACGGAAGACCCACGACCATCCCGCCCAAACACAACGAGCGCGCCCACCTCGTCGCGAGGTAACTCACCCGCCGCGACGCAGGAGCAGCCGCCACCGTTGTTAAGAGGGACCCCAGCGGAAGAACGGCAATGGCCACAGGCTCCGGCGCCACCACCACCACCTCCGTTGTTGCGGCAACCGAAGTTGGGGCAGACGACGTAAGTAAACAGAGGTGTGCCGACTGCTATGCCGAAGAAGTCCCGGCCACATACCACGAGGTGCTTGGACATTATAGGAAAGACCGCAAGAAGTATCCGGCACCCCACGTGCGTCTGGACAGGTCGCAGGCGGTGGACCTGAAGCGACTGCAGACGGGCACTTTTACCAACCCCTACCATCTGCACCGCCTGTGTCCCGCGCTGCACCCGTCGCCTGGCTGCCCGTGGTGCGAGCGCGAACGGGCAGACATGGCGCATGTACTCTGGGAATGCGCAAGGCACGAGATGCCACGATTAAGGACGACGCCAGCTGAATGACCCTCTGTAGTGGCGCTCCTTGCTGAGTGATGGCAAGCCGCCCTCCTCAACGATGTCCCCCCAAGACCAGGAGTGGGCCGTCCAGCGGGTCAGGGCTGTCGCCGAGGAACTCGGTAGATGTTCCTCGAAAGGTGGATCCCTGGTAGCCTAGCCCCGGGCACAACCGTAGGGCAAAATAAAGTTTATTCAACTCAACAACCGAGCGGTCGCACCAGCACGTACAAAGCTATGCGCCGTCTGCTGATTGTTGTTAAGATAACGTGCGCGAAACCGCACAAGGTCGAGCAAAGTGCAAAGTGTCACGTGCCGTCTCCCTCCATAGGCCTTTCCCCCACAGGCGACCACCGCCACGTTTCCTCTGCTCTTGAACCGTGTTACTTTCGGTGCGCTGAAGCTTTCATTCGCAAATAGAATTTACGACACGCCTGGCGATGTTATTGAGTTTGAGTTTATATGGACATCACGGCGGCACATTCGATGATGTCTTGATGTTCCATAAAACGCGGAGTGTGTGTAAATGTAATTGCTATCGCAGTAAACGAAGGCAGGAGAAAGTACCATTAGTGCCTCTAACTATGCCATGAGTGAGTGCCTATATCATTGTAGTCGCCCCTGTCGTTTGAAGTAGTGGTGACGGTTAATCTTTTGCACCTGGTGTTTTTTCATAATAGCTGCAATTGAGTTACAACGTTTGTTTATATACTAAAGCAATAGCACAGCAGTTAGCAAGAGGGACACAAAAAGGAGAGATACACTAGCGCTATTAACCGGGCACGCTACAGATTTCCCCATGATTACTTACTAACTCGCCCAATTATCAAATTTACTGCAACTAGACACTATAGCCTAGTCCTGGCTACGTAAACGGCAATGTAGTCTATAGTTTTTTTAGGATGGCTAATTTCGATTCATGTCGACTAATCTTGCTTCGTGTTGAACAGTTCTGGGAAGTGCCGTATTGCGCTGGCTAGTGCCTGCTAGTGTTTGTGTTTTGGTGAAAGCGGTTGCACAAAATTTACATTTTGGCTACTCATAGCGATTGCTAGCAAGATGATGCCGAATGTTGGCTTGTATTGGCTCATGGCGCCGCCCTTTAACATAAGTTTTTCCGCTCGGTGGTATTGGTTACAGTGCTCGGCTGCTGAACCAAAGTTTGTCAGTTCAATCCTGGCCGCGGTGGTCGCATTTTTATGCAGGCAGAATGCTAGAAGCCCGTGTACCGTGCAATGTTGGTGTGCGTTAAACAACACCAGGTGGTCCACTACGGCGTGCCTCATATTATTGTTGCTTTGGACCATAAAACGCCAGATAACTTTATGTTGACTCGTGCTAGTTGAGTGATCTAGTTACGATCATTCATTAAGAATTATGTTCTTATATCCAGATCGCGCCTTGTCGGCGTACGTTGCGGGGCATAATCAAATCGATTCTAATACCAAGAAAGTATGTGCTTGAGACTGGTTGTGTTTATTTATTTCATGCTTGTTAAAGTTTCTAGCCTTGTGCACATATGGCATACTCTGTAAATGTCAAGTGTACCATTGTGCGTATATGACGTGATATGATAAATACAGCTCTAAAATTACTGTGCTAACGATGAAGTAGTCACCACAACATGTTAGCGCGCATGAACTTCATCATGGTCTAAATATATTTTTTGACTCATCGTGTTGAAGCTCAGGCACGCGATCAATTTTCCAGTCGAGAGAATGCTATGCAGTTAGCAGCCATTAATTATATCTCAGTTACTGCGATTGCATTTCACCTCCCAAAAATATTAGCCTATATTGTCGCTATGTTTAAATGATTCTACTCTTCCCAATAAGGTGGCTACTGAACTACATGGGCTGATTTAATAGTATATCCTTCAATATTGCCGTGGTTAAGCGACGAGTACGTATACTAGGGTTTTCTTATGGCAAAGCGATGAGTGCCACTGGGGACGTGCTTTATTTTGAATGCGAAGCATTTCTTCGCGCACCAAAGGCTCTTTGGCCGTTCATATATATAGGCGTCTACGTCTGGGTGTGCTCGTGGTGGTTTCCCTTGCTTTTGCATATGCCAAAAAAAAAAGACACAGGATAAAAGGAATGTACGAGAAATGTGTTTAAAAAAGCCGTGACAAGAATGCCGAGACATGCATGTCGCGCACGCCATGTAATCCTTTTCCACAGTCACGTTTAGCGAATATCCGCTAACTACGGTCTGCGGTACGCACGTATGGGCTGCACACGATTCACGGTCTATATCACCCCAGCAGGAGCGAAAATAGACAATTTTACGGTAAACTTCGTGTGGAATAAAGAAGAGAAAGACATAATGTTTGGTATTGTCGGTGACTTGATAGCAGCACAGAAGTGCTGAAAAGCGGCATTCAATGAACCTCACCTAGCTATCACGTGTTTCACATGGTAAATCAATGTAATATCTCAGGAGTTGCATAACATCATTTCTGTTGGTAGTGCTTGTGTAACATCATTTCTGGCTCTAGTGATGGCTCATCCGCTACACAACTCTGCATTTACCGTCATATATATACTCCTATGAACCAGCAAGCTATAGTCTAGCGCGAAGTGTTTCCGCAGGACTAGGAGAAAAGAAACTGCATGGAATTCGACTTCTCAAAATCAGGTCTGTGCTGTAACGTTAATGTAGAAGTCACGATAGATCATACACTACGTTTTCCACGTCAACGAAGACGTCGTGCCTGAAAACCTATGACATGCATACAATGACTGAATTTAGGCCATGACGTTGATGCAGATCGCAAGATTTGGTTCAAAGCCAAGAAATGTGGTGCAGACTGTTATTCGCTGGCTGATTTGCATGAAAAAGATCTCCACAATGCGTGGGAACTGCAGTAATTTTAGTCTTTAATGTGACGCCAGCGGGCTGTTGCAATATAAGCTCGGGGACGTAGAATACCGTTTGTATAAAATTGTGACTTGTTACATAGCACAAATAACCAAAACATACTTTCACGGCAATGTAGGGTGGCATAAAATGCTACATCGATGCACTTCTTCCAATTTGTGGGAAAGTCATGTGATTCCTTCGTCTGGCGCACAAATGAGTACCCAAGCAGCACATATATTCCCCGAGGTAACGCCCACGTGTGTCTAAGGATATGCTTTTGAGTTCAGTAGGTGCGAGATTATCTAAGGGGAGCCTGAAGACCGAATGACAGCCATGTTGCTCTGTCGCTGTTACCCTTAGAATTGTTGGTACAGTTGGAATCGTCAATGTTAAATGATCGCCTGGCACTTCTGGTCACGTCTAAAACCACAAGATGGCATACCACTCCACTGCGCAGCCAGACTTTACCCACTGGTCCACATCGCCACCACTAGTACAGTTGAAGCTTCAGGGCACATTGAAGCAAGAGCTGCGCTGCACGGCTGCCAAAATGTTTTCTGGAGCACCAATACGCCTTATGGGGGAAATTATTCATCCTTCCTGTTCGTCACCATGCCCAGAACCACGCGACTACATCAACAGTCTGCAAATGTCATTCCGCACAATTCGTGCCCCTGAAACTCCCTGCCAGCAGCGTACCTTACCATACATTCCCACAGAGCTGGCGATGTCCTCTTACGTTTTCGTCCGCCGTGACTCGGTACGGAATCCACTACAACGATCTCATAACGAATCATATCGTGTAATCCGCCGCGCTGACAAACATTTCACAGTGAACTTAGCGGCCGACGAAACACCGTCTCTATCGATCGCCTCAAAGCAGCCCTCGTTGAGGAGTCACTCCCTCAGACATCGTGGGAACTTGTTAACCCAGGACTGTCTGATTCCCCGGATGTACCCGTTAACCCAGGACTGTCTGATTCTCATATGTCTTCAATTTCACTTCAGCATCAAATACTCCGAATCAAGAATATCATAGTTTCATTCCGGATACCAGCATGGACATGTCACTACAGGGAAGGGGAGCGGGTGCCTGTCGCAGCAACGCCATCCAAAAGGAAAACAATAACGGCGGCTTCTGTAAACAGACCGCGACATGAAAAAAAAAAACACCGCATGGGCATGGCTCGAGACACGAACAGCCCGTGCGACGCTATAAAGTGTTATTTTTCCGCCAACAAATATGCACTCAGTTTCACGTTCTCACTTCCTTCGCACGTGAAACTGTCTGCGAGTACTGTCGGAAAAATAAAGGAGGCGCGACCAAGAGAAGGACGGCGTAATATGTTATCTTCTTCCTATGTTTAGCGCACTAAACATAGGAAGAAGATAATGACGCGTACAAAAAGCGTTGTTTTTTTCCGTCCTTGTTTATTTAGTGCGCTAAAAAACGTGAACATGAATCGCCACCATGTCGAAGGATACACGCTTTCGCGACGCAATATATAACTGAAATGCATGCTTTGACCACCGATTGTTTAAAGTAGGATACAGGAGGTAACTTATGTTGTCATATGCTGTCTTGCTTTCCAGGTTAAGATAATGGTTTTTAGTCGAGACATCGGGGTCTTCCTGCATCTAGTCTTCCTTCTGTTTACGTTATTGCAAGCATCCACCTGCGTACTTGCGGGAATAACCCAAAGTATGTATTTTCTTGTTTTAATGCTTACCTTACCTTACTTGACCTTAACTCTAATTTGAAGCAGTGCATATATGACAGTATAAAAGACTCTTTGGGTTTAGCTGTTCGCGCCATAGCCAGAACAAGGCTGTAATGTATGAGTCAGACACACGGAAGTTTATTTTACGTTTGTATGCGATAGGTAGCAGGCAGAGCATAGCTGCGAAAGACCTAGCTCGAGTACTTGGACGAACATCAATTTAATATAGTGAGTGAATGTTCCAAAGACAATGACACTGTACAAACATTTAAACAATAAGATAATAAGTTATTACTATAATAATAATAATAATAATAATAATAAGAAGAAGAAGAAGAAGAAGAAGAACCATGCTTTGACGCGTACTTAATGTAAGCCAAATCAACCACACATACATTATGAACAGTCTGTTGTTGCCGTAATCACAAAATATGAGATGTTAAACTTTTACTTGTGGTAGTCCGCGTTGGACCACCGATATTGGACTACCGATTGGCCGCAAATATAACGTCCACCACTAAAAGACTGGTGATCCATTTTTTCCACTGCCCATAACTTCTCGGTTACGTTGCGTGACAGCGAAATACCGTAGCCTTCAACAAAGCACGAAAAATGTGATATTATACCGCTATGGCTATACATTCATGATATTAGACATGCACTAAGCAACAGCGAAAACGAAGTACTGCAGTAGTATTCTGTCTAAGTTCAAGCAGGTAATTTTGAAATAATTGAACTATTCTAAGCACCGTGTCAAGCAGCAAATGTGAGCACAAAAGTAACTGACTCAAGTGCGAACACAAAGTGTTGCAACGCTCACCTAATGAGTCCAAAAAGAAATGAGCGAATATACCGCAAAGTGCAGATACACATCGTCTTGACAAAGGTATGAAAGCTTGCTAATTTACATAGATGCTGGTATGATTCCTAGGTCACGAATCGTGATGCATGACATTTCGTCTAACAATTATATTCATCCTGGAAACATTCTTGTGTCCAGGTAGAACACCGTCAAATGTGCCTCAAGCAGTTCCACGAAGGGTTACAAGGCGTACGTATTTTCTTGCTTTCTTATATTACATCGTAAATATAATATGAAGCTGTATGTACCGTACGCAAGGACTTAAACGCGGCATGATAGTTTTGTTTCCACGTAGTTTACTTTGCACCATTCTTACTTTATTTTTTTTTGCCGCTTTTCAACCAGAACATTTAAATTAGAGCCAGCATACCTAAAAGGCACGATTCGTAGTATCATTACGTGGTTCTCCCGAGATGTTCCAATACTTATCTTAAAATAAAAAAAATGAGTAGTGCGTTTCAGTCTATGTGTACTGCACATATCCAGCCACAAAACCGGGAAGTATCAAGCTCTGTACACTACAGCCAACGAAATGTCATGCTGTGTGATTGACACGCAATGAAATGTCTTGCTTCATCACTAAAAATGGGCTAGTGAGAATATACATTGCAAGTCTGCTTAAGACTTCCAATAAAGACAGCATATGACAAACCGAGTTTCATGCAAAGTTTTTGAAAGATAAGAATACCACATAATCATTTCAGCTCTGTCTTGATGTTGTTAACTGGACAATTTTATCTATCTATCTATCTATCTATCTATCTATCTATCTATCTATCTATCTATCTATCTATCTATCTATCTATCTATCTATCTATCTATCTATCTATCTATCTATCTATCTATCTATCTGTCTGTCTGTCTGTCTGTCTGTCTGTCTGTCTGTCTGTCTGTCTGTCTGTCTGTCTGTCTATCTGTCTATCTATCTATCTATCTATCTAGT
This sequence comes from Rhipicephalus appendiculatus, assembly GCA_030522465.1. Lineage (NCBI taxonomy): Eukaryota > Metazoa > Arthropoda > Arachnida > Ixodida > Ixodidae > Rhipicephalus > Rhipicephalus appendiculatus. Next base: position 50,524 of record JALIZH010020306.1, read on the forward strand.
AGTCGCCTACGTCTTGGCGCTCTCGTGGTCGACTTCTTTTTAGCTTGGTAAATTACAAAATTCGGCGTAGGAAGACGCGATCGTATCACGAATACAACTCACAGTTCATGACACGAATGACGTACCTCCCAGTAGCGTACGCCATGAAATATTTTCCTCCAGTCGCGTGAGGCACATACCCGCGTACCCTGGACCATGGTGTGCAGGTGTGTGCCGCAGGTGATTCTCGTACTATAAGCCTGAACTTGGGTAGTCTTAACCGCGCATTGTGAGCGCACGTGACTGAAAATGTGCCGGGATCGGCGATGTTCTGGACGCGTTAAATATCCGGATGGAAGCGAACATTCAAAAATGCGGCCGATCCTACGCATCGTGGGAGTTGATTACATGCGAAGAGGTTAGCGAGTAACTCCTATACGGCATTTCTTTTTACTTTTGATCTACTCATCACAAGCTAGATCGGCTTGTTTGTGTAAATTGAGCAGTGCCTATATAGAGGCCTCAGGAAACACATCGAGTTCACTGGCGACTAAATGGTAGGTGACGGTCTGATGTATGTTCTCTACACACATTAGTTTCATCTAAACGAAGTGCACGCTACAGTGCGCTGAGGTGCGGATCATCAGTAGCTGTCATTGGCGTACTTCTTCAGGGTCAACCAACACAGGCCATGTCTTGCTGCGTCACAGCAGCAGACATGAAATGATTGTTACAATGTTATCAGCGGTGTTAGCCAGCACCGCATTTACATTTGGTGTTGCTCCGAGATGACTGTTAATAGGGTTTTTTTTTCGCAACAGTTTCATGTGCTAGTGTGACTCTGTGGTAGGATACTTGACTGCCACGCAGAATTCTTGTGTTCGGTTGCAGCCGGAACAGAGGTTTCTATTATTTGCTTCTATCAAGGTGTTCTGCCACACGGGTCCGTCACGCTATCGCATGTCCATTCCGAAAGCCCGTTCTTGTCGTTCCTGGGTTGATATAGACTATAGTTCATGTGTAGAAAATACCCGAATTCTATGGGCCGTGGTAGACGGGTTTGAACCACATATGACTGGGGAAAAGGGTTTAATCACGTAGGCGACAAGCATTTCATGATCTGTTATTCGCGTTATTCATTCACTAAAGTCCTGTGAAAAACAATCTTCCAAATGTACCTACAAAACCTACGTAAATCTTACGGATTCTTGCATTTTGCAGAAGTAAGGAGGATATATACAAATATTGACGGGCTTACAGTTTTCAGTATAAGTAGAGAGAGAGTGTCTTCATGTAGTGGACCATTTGCGTGCTCTGGCAGTCAGCTCCTTTATTTTGTATATTTTGTGTTTCGAGAAATGTGTCCGAAAAGCCTGAAAAGTAAGGAAGACGTGATATTTGTTCACTGCCTTAATAATTACTTTTTCTCCAGCGGAGATCATTCTAAGAGGGCTGGAGACCTCTGTTACAGCAATATTAGAGTAATTAATTCAACGACAATTTTATAGGTTGCGAACAGGTGATCGGGTGATATAGAATAAATGGAGTCTTTCCTGCGAACAGAAAAGTACCACTGTCAGATTTCGGAAAAGCGGCTGGTGGTAATTTCGACAGATTCATGAAATCTGTCCAATCTCGTCACCGGAACCAAAATGCGAAAGAGCGCAACTGCAATATTCTTTCCAGATGTCCAGAATGAGCGAGCGTCGCTATATAAACCATCCATCGACTATTCGTGTGCGAGAGCTCAGCTTAAGAATATAGTGTGCCTTGCACCAGTACACTAAAGAATCAAAAACAGGGGCTCACCCACGCGGCCCACGGGCCTCTCGGAAGCGGCCCCACCCGCACGTTATTGTGTTGGCCCCATATTGTTTTGTTATTTTATTCCCTACTTTTATGATCTACAAAGACGTGACTAAGACGCATGTACTTTCTTTCGTGAGGCACACTATGCGGTCACCGTGAGTTAAAAGACTGCCGTGCAATAAAAACTACATATTGCCGCGCCTCTATTTGTGCCCAGCTATGCGCTGGCGCCGGAAAAGACGACGACCGATCCGCTCGAGAGGCGCATCACGATAAACAGAAGAAGAAGGCGTTTTTGGCGAGTCTACCTTTGGTGTCTCTGAGAGAACGACGTGCTTCCGTTGCTTACAATAAAACCCCCCTGTACTTTGTGAACTGCGACACTGGTGGAGGTGCGGGGTACCGTCTCCTCATGATCTGCAGTCCTGTGAACAGTCCTGCTTCCAGCCCCACGAGTCACCCACGCGTGGAGACTCCGGTACACCGCTCAAGCCGTCGCCTTCAAGGTCTGGGCCCAGAATTTGGCCTCTTACAAGGACCGACTCTGCCAACGGCAACCCCCTGCTCAAGAAATGCCATCGTCAAGCAACCCAAGGCAGGTAACATTCCAGAACCTTCGGATTCCCGAGACCTTTCATGGTCGCGAAAACGAAGATGCGGAAGACTGGCTAGGGCAGTTCGAGCGGGTAGCGAAGTCTAACCACTGGTGCCCCGACGAGAAGTTGTTTAACGTATACTTCGCTCTTGAAGACAGCGCTAAAACGTGGTTCATAAACCGCGAGAGAACTCTGACAACGTGGGACGAGTTTCGCCGTCGGCTAATCGATACCTTCGGGAGCCCAGATCGACGCGAAAACGCGCAGCGCCTTCTTGAATCGCGCATTCAACAGCCAAATGAAGGAATCGCGATGTTTGCGGAAGACATGGCGCGTTTGTTTCACCGTGCGGATCCCAACATGCCCGAAGCTAAAAAGCTGAGCCATCTCATGCGCGGCGTCAAAGAACAGCTGTTCGCTGGCCTTGTGCGCAATCCTCCAACAACAGTGGATGAGTTTATTAGGGAGGCCACAGCAATCGAGCGGGCGTTGCAGCAGCGGTACCAGCAATACAATCGCCTCGTGACCGGCGCATCTGTAGGTGCCGCAGCTATGACCGCGTTAACCGATGAGACCACTCTACGCCAACTGATTCTGCAGATTGTACGTGAGGAGATTGCCAAAGAGAACGCAAGGCACACATCGCCGTCGCAACCGCCACCGCAGCAGGAGGTCACGGTTGCCTCCGTCGCTGAAGTCGTGCGCCACGAACTCCGACAGGCGTTTGCTTCTCCTGAGCCTCGTTATGAAGTGTCATACCAGCCGCACGAATACAGCTACGTAGACGCTGTTCGTCGCCCGTTGTCCGCCGAGCTATCATACCAGCCAAACACGTACAGCTATGCAGACGCTGTTCGTCGTCCGTTGTCCATGCCGGCGCCACAGTACCACCAACCACCCCCTATCGCAGCCTGGGCCCAACAGGATCCTGCTCGGCGACCCCAACTGCGGAAGACGGATATATGGCGAACCGCAGATCACCGTCCGTTGTGCTACAATTGTGGGGAGCCGGGACATATTTATCGTTTTTGCCCGTATCGGCCAGCTGGATACCGTGGAAGTCCACGTGGTAATACTCGCCGCCAGTTTGACGAAAGTCGTGCCTCCTTTGACGACAACCCTGCTGGTCGTCAAGAAAGCTCCTCTAACCTGCGACCGCGCTCACCATCTCCAGCTCGTTTTCCTTCACCCAACCGCCGGAGCTTTTCTGATGTCGTCAGAGGTCGGTCTCCCAGCCCACAACGGGGAAACTGAAAGCAGCGACCTCCAGGGGGGAAGGTTGCAAGATCTCGAATTGCCGAAAATCCCCCATTCTTGCCGAAACAAGAGGACGCCGACGGAAAAGATCAAGTAGAGAAAACTGTGACTGCCGACCTTGTTGTAATGATTGATGGGCAGGAAGTGACGGCCTTGGTTGACACTGACGCGGACTTTTCAATCATGAGTGAATTGCTGGCCAACGAACTCAAGAAAGTGAGAACTCGTGGTATCGTCACCTTAATCGATGGGCGTGCAGAGGTGCTACCGACAAATTTCACGAATAAACGCCGACACATCGGTAAAGGCACTGCTGTGGCATACCTCGAGGAGCTCGACTTCACTTACGACTGTCTCGCTATGCAAGGGGAAGCAACGACTCCTACGGCACCACATGCACCTGCTGTCGACATCGGGCCAAGTTTAACGTCGACTGAAAGATGTCGTCTTATGAACCCGCTAGACCAGTTTAGGGACTGCTTTTCCTCAACGTCACGGGTGCGTCAGACGACGTTGACTAAACACCGCATCATCACGGAAGAAACAGCCAGACCCATCCGACAGAACCCATACCGTGTTGCTCAAAAAGAACGTGAGGCAATACAGGAGCAAGTTAAGAGGATGCTGGAGGATGATGTAATACAACCATCAAAGAGCCCTTGGGCGTCACCTGTGGTGCTTGTCAAAAAGAAAAATGGTAGCTTGCGTTTCTGCATCGATTATCGTAAGCTCAACCATGTTACTAAGATAGACGTTTATCCGTTGCCACGGATCGATGACTCTTTGGATAGGCTACGGCATGCGCGTTACTTCTCATCTATGGACCTTAAAAGTGGATACTGGCAAATAGAGGTTGATGAGCGCGACCGTGAGTAGACTGCATTCGTGACGCCTGATGGGCTTTACGAATTCAAAGTCCTCCCCTTTCGGTTTGTGATCGGCCCCAGCCACATTTCAAAGGCTTATGGATACTGTTCTGTCCGGTCTCAAGTGGAAAACGTGTCTTGTGTACCTCGACGACGTGATAGTTTTTTCTGCCACGTTTGAAGAACACCTAAAACGGCTGCTGTCGGTTCTTCGAGCCATACGGTCCGCAGGACTCACATTGAAACCGGAAAAATGCCACTTTGGATTTGAAGAGCTTCAGTTCCTGGGACATGTGGTCAGTCACCAAGGTGTTAGGCCTGACCCAGACAAAACTGCAGCCGTCGCAAAGTTTGCAAAGCTCACGGATAAGAAGGGCGTCAGACGTTTCCTGGGTCTCTGCGCCTACTACCGGCGATTTATAGCGGACTTTGCGCACATCGCCTCTCCACTCACCCGCCTAACGAGGGAAGATGTGGCGTTTATATGGGGTGAGGAGCAAGAAGCGGCATTCAACGAGTTACGGCAGCGTCTACAAACTCCCGCCGGTGCTCGCTCACTTCGATGAGGATGCACCAACGGCCATCCACACAGACGCCAGCAATGTAGGCCTAGGTGCTGTTCTGGTTCAGAGTCAAGACGGGGCCGAGCGAGTGGTTGCCTACGCTAGCCGAACCTTGTCACGAGCCGAGTCCAATTACTGAACCACAGAGAAGGAATGTCTGGCGGTCGTTTGGGCAGTCGCAAAGTTTCGCCCATATTTATATGGCCGCGCTTTCCAAGTGGTAAGCGATCACCACTCCCTTTGTTGGCTGACCAACATGAAAGACCCTTCTGGACGCTTGGCGCGCTGGAGCTTACGCCTTCAAGAGTATAACATGACAATAGTCTACAAATCGGGAAGGCAGCATTTAGATGCCGACTGCCTCTCAAGATCACCAATTGAATCAACGATCACAGAAGACGAAGAAAGCGCCGGCTTTTTAGGAGTTGTTGATGCGACTGTCATCTCTCGGCAACAGCAAGATGATCAGGAGCTCAACTCATTGATTGAATTGTTGAAGGGACGAGCCACAAATGCGCCGAGAGTGTTTTCGAGAAGTTTGCCATCATTCTGCTTACGCAACGGAATACTCTACAAGAAGAATTTCTCTTCAACAGGAAAGAATTACCTCCTGGTAGTTCCCGAAACTCTCCGCAACGAAATCTTGCAAGCCTGCCATGACGAAGCCACCTCGGGTCACCTCGGTTATACGCGAACATTGTCGCGAGTCAGAGAAAATTACTACTGGCCAAGACTTGCAGCGGGGGCGAAACATTACGTTAGAACTTGTATTGACTGTCAGCGACGGAAGGTTCCACCGGCTAAACCTGCTGGGCTGTTACATCCCATTTCGGTACCCGAAACTCCGTTTGCACAGATTGGTATGGACCTTTTAGGCCCATTTCCAATATCGAATAGTGGCAACAAGTGCATAATAGTGGCGACTGACTACCTCACCAGATACGCGGAAACCAAGGCAATTCCGAGCGGCACTGCAGCTGAAGCGGCACAATTCTTTATTGAGAACATTGTCCTGAGACACGGTGCCCCCCGCAGTCGTCATAACGGACAAAGGAACTGCGTTCACAGCTGAGCTTCTGCGCACGGTGCTTACACTCAGTGGCACAGCGCATAGGAAGACAACCGCTTATCACCCACAAACGAATGGGCTCACTGAACGCCTCAACAAGACTATTGCAGACATGCTTTGCATGTACGTCGACGTAGAGCATAAGAATTGGGACAAAATTTTGCCGTACGTTACATTCGCGTATAATACGGCCCGCCAGGAAACAACGAGAATGACTCCGTTCGGACTGACCTATGGTCGAGAAGTAACGACAATGCTCGATGCTATGCTGCCTCATGATTCCACTGATTCGGAGACAGAGGCCACAGATTTCACTGAGCGCGCCGAGGAAGCGAGGCAGCTTGCCCGGGTGAGAATAACGAGCCAGCAAGAACGTGACGCCCATCGGTACAATCTCCGTCATCGATTTGTAGCTTATACACCAGGGGAGAGAGTCTGGGTTTGGTCACCTGTGCGACGGCGAGGTCTGTCGGAGAAACTTCTACGCCGGTACTTCGGACCATATAAAGTTCTGCGCCGTCTCAGCGACGTCACCTACGAGGTCGTTGCTGATGGTTCGTTTTGCTCAAGACGCCGTCAGCGTCTGCCTGAGACAGTGCACGTGGTGCGCATGAAGCCGTATCTTTCAGATTGATGTGGACGTCGACCAGCTAACTGCACATCGACTGCTACATGATGAGCACCGAGACGATGCTCTCTCCGGAGGGAGGGTAATGCCGCGCCTCTATTTGTGCCCAGCTATGCGCTGACGCCGGAAAAGACGACGACCGATCCGCTCGAGAGGCGCATCACGATAAACAGAAGAAGAAGGCGTTTTTGGCGAGTCTACCTTTGGTGTCTCTGAGAGAACGACGTGCTTCCGTTGCTTACAATAAAAGCCCCTGTACTTTGTGAACTGCGACAATATGTCAGAATCGGGCCGATTTGAGTCATTTGGGAGATCATATCGAGGCCTTGTTTCAAATATGGGGTCAGGTCAAATGCTCTTCAGATATGAGAATGACCCATGTATCAGATATGAGAATGGCATTTTTTCAAATGGCAGCTTTAGTTAATTATTTGCTGAACCCCTCCCCCCCCCCCCTGCTCCTACTCCAACCTTCTTCACTGAGGTGAGTTAGAGACTCCTGATCTAGAACACCTCACGCGAATGCATTCGCGGCCAAGCACAGTGCTGTCATTCTGGTCTTCTGCTAGTTGCACTAATTTGTGCTTCGGTATTCTTTTCCTTGGTTGAATTGCCTGAAAATCATTGCTTCGCATCACTTAATAGAGAACGCTTCTCGAAAATTTTCAAAGCTCCGTTGGGCTCTTCTCGGGACGAATTCCATTTCTCTTGACGCGACTGTATCTCTCCAATAATGCAATTTTTAATTATTTTGATTTTCCTAATTATTGCCGTAATTGATGTCCCTTGCCCTCTAAATACGTATGCCACTGCAGAAATGTATTTGTAGAAGTAGCAAGGAAACATTCAACTTTCCTTATATTTGAGGACTTTCAGCCACATTTGTTAAACATTTGTGCATACTGGCATAAGTGGTTATGAACGCTTGACGAACATGACTGACAAATAATGTTACGAATAACATGACATGCATGTCGCCTGCGTCATGAAAGTGTTTGTTCTGTAACGTGTGGCATTACTCAAACGCCCCGACCCATGGTATGCGGCATAAAACTATTTCTTCCTGTGCGGGAGACGGGGAAATAATAAAACGAAACGTTTTTGTTCGAAACATCACGCACGACCAAGCAGAATATGAATATCCTTTCAAAAGAGATAAATATTTAAATGTAAGAGCATCTCTCGTATGGTTAACTCGTTCAAAAACGTATGGCGGCTGTAATAATAATGGGACACAGTGAAATATTGAAGACTACACAACTCTACAGTAAACACATCTGACCAACCAAAGGCTGTGTTGTTTGAAAGTAGTAGTTTCAGGTTCATTATTCCACATGAGTCATAACAGACTGAACAGTTCCTAATGCTGCTATTTCTGATAAAGCGGTATTCTATAACGGTTCGCATTATGAAAGAGAGACATGTGGCACCTCTGACATTGAATAAACCTGACAATATTAGGCAAACAGGTTTTGTATAACTTAGGTGTGACCTTCCAGTTCCCTGCAACATTTCCACACAAGGAGAAAGCTTTAGCCGATATGTTGTCATTTAATAGCTGGGAAATAAATAAACTCCCTGAACATAGCCACAAATTACTTACCTCCTGCATGTAGCAATAGACCTACATATATTCTTATTGAATAAATCGAACATCTAGTTTGAAGCAACTGTTATAGTTTATTAATTGTTTTTAATGTTTACAGCTCTTAGCCTCATTAGCATAGAGCGGTATCGCTATTTCCGAAACAAGGCGCATGATGCCTGCGAGAAATTTATATCAGTACGTTCTCCGACTTATGCACCAATCTATTAGCCAGGCTTTTACATTGCCTTGGTAAATGTCGCAAAGCAATGATGTAACCCGTAAATATCTATATTCCTTTCTTTAACGCATTCCAGCAAATGCAGTCAACAAAACTGCTATATTAATGCAGGCGTTCAAGTCAGCATATGGTAAGTTGTGTTCTTACATCTTTGATAAGGTTCTCGATTACCGATAGCTTACGAGGACAACTGAGAGTCGTAATTGTGTACTATCCCTCTTCCTCCTACGCTTGGACTTCGCGCTTCTTGCATACGTGCCAATATTACGAACGCCCCGGCAATGGTGGAAGCCTTTCTCATGACTCCGGCCCAAAGATCTGCGTTCATATGCCCAAAGGCTGCGCCAAGCATTCACATAAATCGGGGCACAAAGAAAATGTTGAGCGCGATTTCACACAGACAAAGACAGTCTAAAGTTTCAGTTATACTACCACACCAACTTGCCCAACTTTGTACTCTTTTAAATCAATGATTTTTTTTCCAAAAACATTTATCTATTTCATTTTTGAAGTGAGAAAGCTCTCATGACGTGCAAACATCAGGCCGTCTCGTTCGAGGCATCGTCGACAAAGAAAAGAGCATCAGGTGAACATCCAGGCCCTGGGATTATGCAGTGCCGGTTAATACGACTGGTCATGAATATACGCATGCTAAAAAACAAGCAGGAGCGTTTTGCGGCTCTTCAGCAACTGGCCTGTGTCACCGCTGCGCGGGTAATATGATGTTAGACGTTTCGTACAACTCAATCGACGCTTTATTCGCCAGTTCACGAAGAGTCAGCACAAGCGCAAAGGCCAAAATTTTCAGCGGGCCAGTCTGTAAACGAAGGTCGTGTGCGCGCCACCAATAGCTGCGCGCGTGTCAACTCTGAAGATAACAGGCTCGAAAAGACACCAACTTCTAATGATGTTGCGTAGTATATAAAAATGAAACTTTAGTCACATATCTCAGGTATTCGCAGTGGCGAACATATGGCGCTGTGCTGAAGAAAGACCCAAACGAGAAGGAATCCATTAGATGGCATTTATTAAGCACGTCCCCGAGCATTTGTGAGCTCTCATCCATACGACACTTCAATAGAAGCGACAAAGCCTTTGCTTTTTTTTTCCGGGAGGCACGCTTGGCTTCGGAAACTTCGGTCAGCTTTGTAACCATTGCAAACTGCGTCATAAGTTAATGCGACCGGTGTAATAAAGCTCGTTTAGTTATCCTGAAAAAAAAATCTATCTTCAAAGAAGCACCCAGCTGCATTTTCGGTAGTCTTCGTTTCTAGTCGTATTTTCGCAGGGCCCGGAATGAATGCCAAAGGAAAGAATGCCAAACCGTAAAAAAAACATTATCATTTTTTGTTTGATTCTGCTGTAGTAAAAATTTTTTTCTGTTCGTCCCGGTTTTCTTGGTTCATGTATCTTACGAAGGTCACATGATTTTGTGACGTGTACGTGAAGCCACTATAGTTCGACGCGATCAAGGATTAAACTTTATTGTTGCGAGTAGCGCCCATGTGTCTAGTGTCTCTTCTTATTTGTCCTCGTCCACACCAGCGCTAAGAAACTACCTTTCCAAAACTTTTACCTCATTTCATAACAAAAGCTTGTGTTGTAACTCTCGTTATTATAAAAGCCTACAAGGGATCGAACATTGAAAAAGAGAAGTTCGAAATGAATACAGGAATTATTACACAGGGCTCACAGCTTGCAACAAAAAACAACAATAATGTTCAGCGCCCATTGAATTCTGTTAGTTATATCCTTGGCAGTGCTACGCCAATTGGCCTATACATCAATACAACAAAAGCAAGCTATATTCTCAAAAGCGAGCACTGAATTCGAAAAGTGTTGATGTTACTGCAATGAGATAATACCAAGCACAACCAGGGTCGTTGGTAACAACTGGCGGTGTATTTCCGTCCACCTAGACGTTGTAGACGATGATAGGTGAGGATGCAGTGATCGTAAAGCGGAAAGTTGCGAATATGGGTGCTGACTTGGTATGTACAAGCCTGTTCGCACACCAACATCTTCAAGTCGAGGTACACTTTCGTCCACACAGGAACAAAAAGTAATATGCGCATCTTGTTGGTAAAGGCAGCAAATTTTGAAAGTCATATTTCACCTATTTTTTGAGGAGGTAAACTGAAGCACTTCAATGTGGGACTTTCAACGAAACCCGTAAAAACAACTGCATTTTTCGGCTCGAAATCACGATGGAATTACGAGAGGCGTCGAAGTGGAAGCCTCCGGTATTGCTACCACCAGGGTTTTTTTTTAAACGTGCGCCTTAATCTATGCAACACACACCTCACGCGTTTTAACTGCATGAAAATGGAGCCGCCGCAGCCGGGATTCTATCTGGCGACCTACGGTTCAGCAGTCGAACACCGCTATCACCAGCACCACGACAGGCAACCAACCTGTTAACTACGCACATAAAGTTGGGTGTGTGTCTACATTACCATAAATCCTAATTCACTTATACCATGCAATTTCGGGTATTTTTTATGCGCGGCTTCATGCTAGCTTTCTTCGCAAATACTGCAGAAGGGCTTAAAGATTTGGAGACACCAATGACAATTCATAAAAATGCAGCGATGCGATTCACCTATAAGAATACGATGTTGTATAAAAAAATTGTGGCAACGTACTTTATAATATACCACGAATTGGCGCACTATCGGGATTCCAATCTACCTCATGCATGCAATCATGCATCGTAACATCATTGCTCGCGCAGACATCCTAGCTGCTCAGTTTAAGTGCCTATGCTTGTGGATTGTAAGAGAGCTCATGGGCAAATTTTACGTATGATGAAACCAGTTTTTCGTTCGTTCTCTTATTATTATAATGAGTAAGACTCATCATTTTACAGGGCATCCTGGTTCATCATTGCGACCACCTCGGTCACCGCCACATCCAGCACCAGTTCGGAGTACGTACGCCGTTCACGTGCAAGCATGCATATTGTCTACGCGTTTAGAGTCTACTTCACGCTATCTACAATGTTCTTATTCTACGAAGTAGTTGATGTCGTTTGAACCACCTCCCTCATTCATTTTGTCTTCGGTAGTTTTTATTATGTTCACTTCCTCGTCACTCAGCGCCGTAATACATGCCCCTCATGTACAATAACAGTGTGTTAATGAAGTAGCCTACATAATTTGCAGAAGGAGAAAAAAACCGCCAGATCCCTTGCGTTGTGGGAATCGACGTAATGCGAAGCAGCCAGAATGGAGCAAATCATATACATGCCACGTTCATGGTGTGGGTGCATCCAGTTCACTAGCTTGATATACACCAAAATTGGTCTTGCATGACGTGACTGTATGACGACCTTAAATGACATGTGATAGCACGCAAATCATAATATGCATGTCATGTACAACGTGATTTACATGTCATGCTTATGATGCGCTCGCGGCCGTTTCGCTAGCTTGATATACAGCATAATTGCTGGCTGGTTTGCTGCTTGCTTGCTGCAAGGAGCAAATCATGCTGTACATAACATCCACGCAATATTAATGTTGGTGTATATCAAGCGAGCGAAACGGCCGAGAGCGCACCATAAGTATTACATAACCATCATAAGCTTCTTATGGTCACGAAAGTCGCCGTCACGCTATGGGGTAGCTTCATGCGCTGCCCAAAGCCGCCCCAACGCTGCCCCTCTGTACCAAAGAGGTGATTGTGCCCGCGCCGAAACGTTTTCGCGGTGCGACACGAGCTGATGGTTGTGGTGCTTTCTGTGCATCTGCTTCATCATTTTTAGAGACAGTTGAGCGAAGGTGTGGAACGACGATGCCGAAGACGTTTTAAATCAAATTAAATCAAATCAAAACTTTATTTCCTTTCAGCAAGGAGAAAGGGGGTTGCGGGAAAAAGATGCCTTACTGCAGCTTGACTAAGCCCGGCCCCCTGTGTTACAGTTCGACAGTGTGCAGCACTGACTATAGGTAGACGACATGTTAAAACAAGTCAAAGCACTTTCCATAAGTATGGAAATAAGGGAAAGATTAATACAATAGCATAGACGTACATGTAATAAGTTTTCATAAATGTAACAATGCAAAGCCACGCCATCAAAAAGATGTACACAAAATTAAATTAGAAATAACATTCGCGTGTCTATATTCGTATCTATCTATCTATCTATCTATCTATCTATCTATCTATCTATCTATCTATCTATCTATCTATCTATCTATCTATCTATCTATCTATCTATCTATCTATCTATCTATCTATCTATCTATTCGCCCACGTCTGGGTGCTCTCGTGAAAGCCCCCCATAACTTGGGGGGGAACCAAAATTAGTAAGGGAGGGTAAAATGGTTTGACGAATATGACTATCTGGTCATGATATGAATAGTGTGACAGTCCTGTCGCGTATGTCGTCAAACCTTTTCCGCCAGACACGTTTGCGACATACGCGCCTACCACGGGCGGGTATGTGCCACAGGTACGCGGGTGTGTACCAGAGAGAGAGAGAGAGAAAAAACTTTTATTTTCAAAACCCAAGTCCGGGTCCGAGGTCTAGGGTGAGGTTTCTCTGACCTCCCCTAAGATGGTTTGTATATGGTTTAGGAGATTGGCCCACGAGGAGAATGTTTCGCCCAGGTTCGCAACCCAGGCCTCCCATGTAAGTATGTTAGAACGGAGTGAATGGCGTTGTGGCGTATTGGCTCTGGGGCAGTGCCAGTATGTGTGGGATAGAGTCGGTATGGAACCGCACACTTGACAATGAGGTGTATTCGGGGCTTGTTGTATTTTGTGTAGTGTAAAGTCATTCGGTAGAGAGTGTGTTTGTGCTTGTCTCAAGAGCGCGGTCTCTTGTCGCGAAAAAATATCGGGTGGTCTTGGAAGCTCTCTTCGGGCTATTTGATCTGATTGATCTGTTGTTGAGTTCGTTGGAACCATATGTCTGATCGGCCATCCTGCTGCCAATAAAATCCCAGAATACGTATATGTGGTTTTCTTGGTATCGGTTGGCCATCTACACGAAGCTCGATGAGGTGTCGTCGTTCTTCTGCTGCCTTGGTATGGCCATTCAAGACTACTATGTATTCGCATTTTCCAAGGGAGCACTGAAGTCCAAAACTGGCGAGGTACCGCGCAACGATGTTTATTCCTTGCTGCAGTGTGTTTTCCTGTTTGCCAGCGTTACCTGTCGTGCACCAAAGTGTGTACCAGAGGTGACTGACAGTTTGCATCTACCCATGCCCGATGTCAGCTGCCAATGGAAGCTTTATCTTAACGCGACAGTGTTAAGAAAAAGCTGACGTCGGCAGCGTTGACCCCACGAATGCAAATAAAAAATGTCAGGGTCCCAGCAGGAATCGAACCTCAGCATTCTGCGTGGCTATGAATCATTCTAGCGCAGCGCCAGGCCAGGTCTCGGAACTGATTTTCAAATGGACCCCAATGTTCGTGGAATGTCAATTGTAGTTGCAGTGCTAGCTATCCAATGTCATAAACATTACATATGTACTTTTCTGATACAGCCGTCACGCAGGTAAACGTCAGTTGCAGTTGAGTGCCATCCACTGAAGTTTATGTATGTAGCAGTGTCCAGGGCTACCATCCTGGCTAGCAGAAGCGCTACATATCAGCTTACCGCTTCTGCTGTTGCTAATACCCATGCAGCTGTTTGCATCGTTAGGGAACTGTAAAGTAGTTGTATAAAACATATGCGAAATTTCAACATATATCTGTGCGTAGAACATTTGTACATATCTTTGGCGTGATTTCGTAACACTTCGCTCAGTAAAAAATTACAACACAGTCACCTTCACTCCGCATGCTTCACATGACATCGATTCCCAAGGTACGTGGTATCTGCCGAAAATTTTCTGTGCCGGCAGGCGCTTCCGTTTACAAGAGAACATCCAAAAGGCGCGCTGGGTTTATCGAGTAACAGAAACCACGAGAGATCACAAAGTTGGCCCTACCGCAGCTAGACAGTGGTATTTCCTATTCCTAATCGGTGTGCACGTTTACGGGCGCAGAACATTGATGCCTGGGACATCGTCACTGCATGCGATTCTAATATCAACATCCTAAACTTTGTTAGTGGCATCGCGTGGGCGAAACATTTCGAGCTGGCGAAGCACCGAATTTTCATTTTCTTGGTTATTAGACTAAGACATTCTACAGAAGCAACCCTTTCAGTAGTGACTTATTCATATCATCTTGAAATATTTTGCACAGCTTAACACGACATTGAACAACCGTGCTGGGCGAAAAATCGGCTCTCGGCGCAATCAATAAATCGTGCTTTCTTGAGGGTGAATGCAGAAGCAACAGCCGGGATGTTTGCCTCTTCCTACAAGTAGTATCACTTGGGTAATGGTGCGAGTGTTCAGGACTTCCTTTGTTTTTTGCTCAGGACTTCATTTATTTTATCAAGGGGCATTTTCTAACACCAACAATGGCCAACATTCCACCTCACCATATCACAACAGTTCACTTACTCTGCAACCCTTACTTCAATATTAAAACTAACGTTGACAGTTACAGTATCATATTGTCATTTGGTCGTGATGTTGACGAAGGCAGCAGTCGGTATGTCCAAGATGAAACTGTTTATTTGGCTGAACTTGTGGCTGGTAAACGGAAAGTCAAATTACAGTAATACACTCTGGCACTGATGGCGGCGAACGGAGCATCGGCCGTCGATCAACTGACAAGCGGTGAAGCGCGTCGGCATTTATACATGTGCCGTCGAATATTCCACTGTTATCGGTAGTGGCCAAGTCAGTTCCAGAATAATCTGTAGCGTTCGCGTTTTGCGCATAATCACATCGTAAGGTTCTAAGATTATCTCTATGGTTCTTAGTAAATTGGCGCTGTTTGCGCAAGGCCGCATTTACGCGTGTAATCGGGCGAAAACAACACTTGAGAAAGGAGTGTGGTAATATCATGTACACGCATGAGAGCATAAGGCATAAGAGTGCTCGTCACCACGGGAAGTGCATTATTTTATGTCAAAAGGCAAACAAAAGCTATTTAAGGTCGGTGTTTAAAATGTTCTATTTGTTGAAATAGCTTATTAACTTTAATGACCAAATATTTTAGCTTGATATGTGCCCCTTTTCGGCAATTCTGCACGCTGGCAGAAAAGTTTGGAGGCACCAAAGATTATGCCTGACAATTTTGCGATGCCAACACCCATCAAACATGATGTTTTATAAAAAAAATTTGATGGTTTCTACTTGCAAATGAGCAATATTCTGGCACAACATCGCGCTTACTTTCTGCTTCATGAATGCCAGTATGTATGATAGCATTACGGCTCGCTCACGCGTCCTAAATCGCACGTAGATGCGTCTAAGCTTGCCAAGTGTGACGTATTTATTAGGCGAATTTTATGGTGCCTTCAGGGAGATTTTTCGGTCGTGCCCCTATTTTTATATTAAGTGGAACTGACTGTTTTACAGGACCTGCTCCTTCACCGATAGGAAAACCTCAAGCACCGAAACGTCCAGGACCTGCTTGGAGTACGTATTTCGTTCACATACGAGCCTGCTAAAAGTTTACGCCTTTGTAATGTATTGAATTATCTGTAGTAATGATCGCTCAAATGGACGAATAAGCCTCCGTAGCATAAAGCAAATACATAGATTCGCTTATTCTTCGACGGATGTTAGTATGCACGCAGTGTTATCAATTAATTCCCTGTTACACTCCGGTCCTGTCAAATACCCGATTATAATGTAGTCAAAAATGCATTTGACGCATAGATAGGAAAACATGTTTTTTGTCATACTTTAAAGCCACTGGATCTTCAAGATATTGAATGAACTGATACTGAAAGCCACCTTCATTTACACTTAAGAGAAATCCGCACTACAGCGACTCAGAAGTCATGATAGAAACCTTTATTTACCAATATCTCTGTTTTACAAAACTTGTATAGAAGAGAGGCATTTCTTTGCTAATCGCGCTATTTCCTCCTTAGTTTTGTCTGGCACCTTCGTAATACCTCATCAAGAGACATCTATGTCTCGACTACAGTAACTTGAAGTTTCTGTGTAAGTGTGAACGACTGCCTTAGTTTTACTTTGGCGTTCCCTATACACTGCAGGAAACTTAACGTTTAGGACGAATTTTGGTTTTATTATCCATTTAAAGGAGGCTGCAAAAGCATTCTTCTTTCAGACATTTTTGTTTGATTATAACAAACAAAATTGCCTGAAAGACAATTTTGTTTGTTACTTTGAGGCAAGATTTAGCTCATTTTCTTTAAACGAAAAGACCAGAAGCAACGTGTTAAGTTGATGCGAGATCAGGTTTGCTGCGTCGAGCATAACCACTAGCGATCCGAGGGGCCCTCGCCGAGAAATTGGTGTACGAAAGAAGTCAGGTGAGACTTGAGCGTCTTGAATACAAGGTCAATTCATATTACTGGCGAAAGTTGCAAAAAAAAGCGATTGAAAACATATTGCCACACACAATAGCGGGGGCGTACGTTTGAAGCGCGAATATGTGACGTGGGGACAAATAATTAAAACCAAAAGCTGTATAGATATTTCTCAAATTGTTTAATTTTTAACGTGACAAAGTCAACTATCGATATATTTTGCGGTTTCACTGGCAGTTGGCTAAAAAGCTGATTGCCCTTTTTTTTTGGTGGACCACCAGACAACGGGGGCGTATGTGTAGGAAGTCAGCTGGTGTGGGTAAGTGTGGGCTTGTCTTGCTTGCTTTTAGAAGGGCGCATTGTGGAGTGAACAAGGCATCGGCCACTTTTGTGCAGGAGTTTCGCGAGTACGTTTCGGGTTTTCTTTCTTTTCATATAGCTTGTTTACTTCGTAGAAATTAAACTACCTCAGAGAAACCGTAAATAATTGTTGCTTTGACTGCAGACTGCTTTGGCTGCGGGCCCTCGCCTTGGAGGAGGGAGAATGCGGCACACTAAACGAAGGAATGCTGCGCTCTGTATGGCTGCCAAAGCGATCGTGTTACGGCTGCTGTCTCTCTCCAGTTGTTTTCCTTGATTGGACAACATGAGTTCTCGAACTATGGAGCAACTGCCCTCGTGAGCCATTGTATCAGATTTTTTTTTTACCAGCAAATTACACTATCTCGTTAATAAAGCAAGTTTGTTTCTCAAATCATTGTTGTTCATTGCACTCTACTCTCGCATACGACTACTAAAGAGCCGTAAAGATGAGAAACAAAAAGAAACTTCGTAGTTGTAAAAAAAGAGAAAAGGAGGTGCACCATAAGAAAATACTACTTTTTTCGTCATGTACCGTGAATGCGTGACGTCGCTACCACTTTCAGTTGGGACATCATAGTTATTTTAATCTTTCCTTGCTGTTAGGTATTCATATTGAAACAGCGCAAAAGGCGTTGGACACAGAAAGACTTGAGAACTCGATCACTGACTGACAACTGATTGCTGATTGGTTTCGCGACAAAAAAAATTGATTTCGAGTTGACGTATTTGGAGAAGTCGTAATGATGTTACAAGTGTAGTCTTTTGTCATGTGGATAGGTTGCGTGTGCATGTTTTGTTCTTCCTTCTTCCCTTTCTTTTTCGGTTTCGCTTGAATAAAGCAATCAGTTGTCAGTCAGCGCTCGTGTCTTCAAGTCTTTCTGTGTCCTACGTCTTTCGCGTTGTTTTAATATGATCGCAAACCAACAAGCCCAACTTTCCCTTTTGCTGCTGTTAGGTTTTTCCACCACGCGTAGACGGCGACGGTAGCTGCGGGTCGCAAACTTCTTGACACATGAGCTTCTACAGAAATTTCGCTACCAGTTTACATATGTCTTGACAAATCCTTGTTTCTACTCATGTGATCTCAGCTAGAGAGATAGGCAGTAATGAGAGAAATGGATGGCTACTTTTCTTGTAAGCCCTATTAAAATCGATGTCATTTACACGAACAGCATTTGCTAATACCCTGCGAAAGATCCTCGTAATCCTTGACTTTTTTTCTCTGTTGCCGGGTACACGGGGAATGGCGGCTGCACGGCATTATTACCCAGCTAAATTAAACGTAAGTAGACCACTACGAAAGCAGAGTGCTGGAGCTCGCCTTTAAAGCCGAGAAGAAGGTCAGCGTGTGGAAACAATAAGAAGGTTAATGACTGCAAAATTTTGGCAGACATCTTTGCTTGATGCATCGTAGTGAAAATTGCGTAGGGTAAGGAGGCGTAAAATGCCACAAAACTTTTGAAATAGTGACAAGCTTCCTTACTTTTGTTTGGTGCAATGACACAATTTTACGGAACGATACAACCAAATGAACCCAACAGATATTTAGGCAAGAGAAAAATTCTCTTGGTTGCATAGTATGAAAACTTTATTTCTGCTGCATCACATGGGCTACATAGACGTGACCTTGTTCCAGCAGTTCAAAAAGTTTAATAAAAAAAAGAAATAAAATGACACCTATATCTCATCTGCACCTTACCTGGGGGAAAATGAGACGCAGCTTGGGGTAAGACGAAGCAATGCCGGGAAATTGCGCCTGTTCAGCTGTGGGAGGCGATGCACTTTAAAATTATTTCGTGAGCAACCACGCAATCTTCACGAATATGCAATTTGCACATCAACGTGCACAGTATTCAAGCAAAGTTTGGCGTTCAGGTACT
Organism: Rhipicephalus appendiculatus; assembly: GCA_030522465.1. NCBI lineage: Eukaryota > Metazoa > Arthropoda > Arachnida > Ixodida > Ixodidae > Rhipicephalus > Rhipicephalus appendiculatus. Next base: position 69,716 of record JALIZH010020306.1, read on the forward strand.
CCACAACAGTTTGGAGATCTTTCTTTCAGCTAGAAAGACTGGTTTTCTCGTTTGTGGTATAAAACTCACCATTCCATTACAACACAATTGCGAAGCGCTTGATTACAGAACTCTTTCCATTTTCTGAACAGTTTCTAGAAATCATCATAGGGGACACACGCATCACCAGGAAGCAGCACTAATGAAGTATCGGAATTGTGACGCTCCAATGAACAACATTACGGAACAATGAACAACGTGTAGCTGCATCCAGGCTTCAGATTTCACAGGTTTTTGGTGACGCTGAAAACAGGACAATGAATGCATTGACACTTAAATTCTTCGTGCATCGCAAGTGCGTTTCTGCTTCTAGAGACATGGTAGTAGTGTGGCTGTAGTTCAATGCTACCAAAACAAGGAATTAAAAGTAAGTTGGATTGTTATTGAGAGAAAAAAGATTCAGAAAACAGAGCAGTTGCCATAGCTCGAATCACTATGTTACATAACCTCTAGTTCAAGAACGAAGATAATAGAACCAAATGTAAACTAACACAAACTGCATAAATTCTCGTGCCTTCAGGGCTCACCACGAGCCCATGTTTCATGACGTGATTGGATGTGGGCCTGG
>JALIZH010020307.1:0-58300 GCA_030522465.1 Rhipicephalus appendiculatus
CAGGATGTCCCACTGTGTTGCATTGTTGCCCTTGCAGCACACACGTGGTCGTATTAAAATCAGTTGTAATTAAATATTTCAACTTCAATTGAATTAAACTTGGTGTCCTCGTGTCCCGGTGATGCTCCGATACACGTTATGATATCGCAAAGTTTGAATAGAGAAGGCTTACTCACTCTTTCTAGCCGAAAAGTGGAGAGCCCGGTACGCGTAGTCCGCTCCCTTGGCCGCCTGGTGGCCGAGGGAGCGGACGTGGACCTAAGTGGACGTGGAGAAGTATTAATAGCGAAACTAAAAAATGAAATAGAATTCATTCTGTGTGCACACCCGGCCATTGTACAGGATGTGGAAGTAGTTGGCAAGATCCGATGCAGTGGTCATAAAATGGTAAGGTCTCGAATTCGCCTAGACTTGAGAAAGGAACGGCAGAAACTGATACGCAAGAAGCCAATTAATGAGCTAGCGCTGAGAATGAAAGTACAGGAATTCAGAGTTTCGCTTCAGAATAGATTCGAGGCTCTAACCGAAGAAACCGACGTGAGCGTTGACGCAATGAACGATAGTCTGACTAGTATAATTAACCCTAAACGCCCGTAGGAACATATTTCCCACCAAGTTTAAACGCCTCTATCTCCAATACTACCAAGTCCCCCGCCTTGAGACGATTACTAAATCTGAAGTGTTGTTTGAGAATGAAATGGACAAAATTTTAGAGACTCCAACACAAGCAGCTACGAGGTGCTTCAGTTTCCGTTGGAGCCACCGACCCTTTTCTCTGCGAGCAGGAGTTCGTCGCGCGGGTTTTCATCAGCTGCAATAATTCGTGGATGAATGGATTTCCCACTGTTAGAAAGGTCAGTAAATGCATTTACTGAATGACTCAAGTGCATGGCTATTATCTGGTCCACTTTTAGATCCTAATTTAACGAGGAACTCAAATTATCGGCATTTGAATTGTAATTGTGCGGTGGGAATATATTTCCCTACGGGCCTTCCATGATGCCTGTTCACAGGATGCGATTTTTCCTTTCTCTAAAAGAAAACGAGCTCAATAGTTGAAGAATCACAACATTTGCACTTTTCTTTACCGGATGATGTAAACAAATTTTGTGACAGCGAGGAAGATGATGACAAGCACAAACCATTGTACATAATTGCTCGCCATAATGGTGATGCAATATACAGTGATCATACTACTGTAAAGCAAGGGGTTGGCTCCTGGGACAACTTTTGAAAGGATACTGTTGAAAATAAAAGGCAGCAACGCAAGCGCCCTGAAGGCCTTCCAAGGTGACCGAAAAAACTTTAGGTGTACCAGACGAAGTGCCGCTTTCACCTGTACTACATTTTCCTAGAGGGCCATGGACCTTCAAACGTTGCTGGTGTCGTTTAAGTGAACAAAATGACAAAAGGTCAAATATTGTTTTCTCTACGTGCAATGTTCATGTTCATGCCGTACCATATTTTCAAAAGCTCCCCCCACGTACGGTTGTGCCAAAGGCCCATAGGGAAGTATATTCCCACCCTAATAATTTTAATTTAGCCTTGTATAAGGAAGCTTTTAACTTTGCATTATGTTCTTTGGGGAATAAATAGCATTTTCAAACAATCTTGCATCAGTATTTACAACAGATACCTTATGGGCGTTTAAGGGTTAAGGAGTGTGCAATGGAAGTCGGAGGCACAGTCATTAGACAGGACACTGCAACGATGTCCCAGGAGACAAAAAACCTCATTGCAAGACGTCAAATCACGAAATCCTCAAATGCAACAGACAAAATAGAGCTGGCAGAGCTTTCCAAGTTAATCAAGAGGCGTAAGGTAGCCGACTTAAGAAGGTGTAACATGGATAGAATTGAGCATGCTGTAAAGAGCGGAAGAAAACCTTAAAGCTGTGAAGGCAAAAGTGTGCATAGGCAAAAAAACAGATCTATGCATTGAGGGACAAGAAATGCAAGGTCACAAACAATATGGATAGGATAGTTGAGGTAGCGGAGGAGTTCTACAGAGATCTGTAGAGCAGCCGAGACAACCAGGATATTATCGTAAGAAGCAGTAACAGCCCAGAGGAATTTGACATCCCACCAGAACGACAGGGGAAGTAAAGAAAGCTCTAGAGGGAATGCAAAGAGTCAAAGCCACTGGTGAGGATAAGGTAACATCGGACCTGTTGAAGGATGGTGGAGAAATTGTGTTAGAAAAACTGGCCACCCTGTATACGAAGCGTCTCTTGACGGGCAGGGTACCAGAATCTTGGAAGAATGCCAACATCATCTTAATCCATGAGAAAGGGGACGTCAAGGACTTGAAAAATTACAGGCCAATCCAGCTTACTGTCCGCTGTCTACAAGCTATTTACAAAAGTAATAGCTAATAGAATTAAGAGGACATTACAGTTCAATCAACCAAAGGACCAAGCAGGATTTCGTATTGGCTGCTCAACAATAGTCCATATTCATACTATCAAGCAGGTGACAGAGAAATGCGCGGAATACAAGCAACCCCTATACGTAGCCTACATAGACTACAAGAAGGCATTTTATTCAGTCGAAATATCAGCAGTCATGGATGTACTGCGGGAGTAGGGCATCGACGAAGCCTATATAAACACACCGGAAGGAATCTACAGCGTATGCACAGCAACCATAGTCTTCTATACAGAAAGTGACAAAATCCCAATAAAGAAGGCAGGGAGACACGCTGTAAGGCAGGGAGACACGATCTCTCCAATGCTATTCACCGCGTTTTTACAGGAGGTTTTTAGGGCCCTAGATTGGGAAGAGTTAGGAATAAGAGTTTAGGGAGAGTATTTTAGTGACCTGCGATACGCTGATGACATTACAATGATGAGTAACTCAGGGGGCGAATTGCAGCTCACGATTGCTGAACCTGACACGGAAAGCCGAAGAGTAGGTCTGAAAATTAATACGCATAAAACTAAAGTAATCTGCAACAGTCTCGGCAGAGAACAGCGTTTTGCGATAGTGGCGAGACACTGGAAGTTGTAAAGAAGTATGTATACTTAGGACAAGTAGTAACCGCGGAGCCGAACCATGAAAGTGAAATAACTAGAAGAATAAGGATGCGGTGGAGCACATTCGACAAGCATTCTCAAATCATGAATGGTAGTCTACGGCTATCCCTCAAGAGGAAGGTATATAACAGCTGCATCTTACCGGTACTTACCTACGGAGCAGAAACCTGGAGGCTTACAAAGAGGGTGCAACTTAAATTGAGGACGACACAGCGAGTGATGGAAAGGAAAATGATAGGTGTAGCCTTAAGAGACAGGAAGAAAGCAGAGGGGGTTAGGGAACTAACCGGGCTTAAGAATATCATAGTTGCAATTAAGAAGAAATGGCCATGGACATGGCACGTAGCCCGTAGGCAGGATAACCCACTCGTCATTAAGGGTAACTGACTGGATTCCAATAGAAGGCAAACGCGTGAGAAGGAGACGGAAAATTAGTTGGGCGGATGAGATCAAGGAGTTTGGTGGTATAACGTGGCAGCAGAAAGCACAGGACCGGGTTGATTGGCGGAACATGGGAGAGACCTATGCCCAGCAGTGGACGTAGTCAGGCTGATGATGATGATCCGTGACGCAAATACGTCAGTGGAGCCGTAGTGGACCCCGGCATAAGACACTTTCGAGTTAAAATGGAATATTGATTTTTTCAGGGCACCGAAACAAAAGCTCTCACGTCGATCACTTCCCAAGCAGTCACTGGATTTCATATATCGCGGGCTTCAAAAGAAAAATGTCCGAAATGCTAAAAAATTCAGAAGTTGCGATATTTGCTCGCTGACTTCACAACTGCTTTTGCTGTTGCGGCAGAACATCTTCGGTTGAAGGCGCTCTTTCAGACAGTAATGAAAAAAAAGCTAAATTATTTGACTTTAAAAAAAGTGGACTTAGGTGGATATGACAAATGGGAGAAATGAAGTTCATCATGAGAAGAACCCATCTCAGGTTTGAGATATAGAAAAAGAACGACTTCTAGCAATTACTGAGGTGTACAGAAATGCAACCGAATTCATTAGCGAAACCGAACCACCGATGAGCACAATAAGCAGACGTGACTGTTCAAGACAACGATTACAGAGGTGTACTTCTTCCGCGTTCCTTAACATATGTGCGCCATTCCTGCTACCAAACCCGTAGCCAGGGGGGAGGCCCTAAGGGCGCCCCCCCGAAATCTGGATGGAGGGGGGTGTTTTACCGAGGATAGATAATGAAAATAGGTTTTTCAAGGTTTTCAACAGGTGTCCCCCCCCCCGAAAAAAATTCCTGGCTACGGGCCTGCCTTCTACACTAGCAAGCGCAGCCCGCACAGCACGTAACAATATTGTTGATGGTTGATGAAACGAACCGCATTTATTCTGGCCGTCTCAGAAGAAAATGGCAGTTGCGCTCTTCCACGTTTCGGTTTCGGTATCGCCACTGAATCTGGGTGAATTTCATGACTTCTCACTTACTACACAAGGATGATTTTGCGAAATCGCTAAGCTGGAATACTTTTTCGCATGAAGTACTTCAATTCTCCCATGTGACATAACCGGGCAACTTAATTATTTAAAAGTTCAACAATGTAACTTTCTTACACTCCTAAATGACGTGTTTAGCCGTCCGACTATACCTGCGGCTACATAAGTAATAGTGAAGGCACTGAACAAATATCGCATTTCCCTGATTTTTGAGAATTTTGGACATATTTCTTGAAGCATGTTGTATGTACTAGGAACACCTGCGTACGAAAATCCCCTACTCAAGGCTGCCCAAACCAATATTCTCGACAGGGTTTGCTAAGCTTGTTCAAGAAATACGTTCCGCGAAGGCATACCGAAATACCTTTGCATTAGAGCACACATTTAGTCTAGGAATGTTTATTAAGAGCAGCAGAGTGTCAGATTTTCCTCGTTAAAATATACAGTGGGAGCAACAAGCTTTTGTGAAACTTGTGCGCAAATAAACATATTTTACAGAGAAAACTTATGAGATCACAATAAGTGTCGTTTTTCGCCGTAGTTGTCTGCCGCCACCGCTGTCGCCGCTGTCCGTAACCATTATCGCGCGAAATAAGAAAAAAAGCTGTATAAATAAAAAATACCTAGGACAGAACGGGATTCGAACCACGGACCTCTGCGTGGCAGCCCAGTATTCTACAACTGAGGTACGCCTGTGCTTTTTTTGTTTAATACATGGGAATAAGCCATCAAATATTGTCACCTATTCCAATAGAATTCATCACTAGAGACCGGATTTTAGGCAAATGCCTATTTTGTTCCTTGCGTTCCTCTCGTGCCACTTTGATATATGAGCACGAATTAGGGGTTAAGGAGGGCTTCTATAGTGTTTTTATAGTGCCTATAAATGCCTATTTTTGGGGTTTGTGCCTAAATGTCTATAAGTGTCCATAAAGGCCTATTTTCCAAAAACAGCGCCCATATGAGCATTATTTAAGCTCAAATTTTGCTTTCGAGTACAGTTTGAGACCGTGATTCACGTTACCGGGCAAAAGTGACGTCTCGGAACTCTATGGGGTGCCACAACCTAGTTCCCTTGTTCAACAAACTTCCGGTAAGCAACCCTTAGCAGCAGTGAAATGGGACGCGCCGGCCATTTTACCCCACCGCATTGACATGGCGCTAGCGGTTGGAGCAGGGGGAGGAGGAGAGGGAGAGACGCTATTTCTGCAACCCTAAATGGGAGCACGTCCATGCGTATACAACGCAATGGGGAGATGAAAAACTATAAGGTGGCAAGAGGAGAGGAGAAAAGAGGAGAGTGGCGTGCGTGGCCGAGGACGTGGCGGGCGGCTTTTACAGCCAGTTTCCCAGTGCAGTGTTCCCAAGGAATTGAAGCACTTCCTTGAAGACCTGGGTGAGGTGGGGGCAGAAAACAGGAGGTGCCTCTGTGCAGCAGCAGGAAGATGGAGAACGAATGCGAAACCATGCATGGAGTGCCGCCAGGGGAATGTAGAGTGCAGGTAAAAAAAAAATCAGATGAGCACGTGGCTTTTGTTTCGTTTGCAATTTACTTCTTAAAGGGTGCTTCACCAGGTCACATAAGAAATTTTAGTTAGACACTGGAAGTTGTTGCGTGCCCAAAGAAGAGCTTTGTACCGCAAGAACTTTTTAATTTGTTCAATACGAGCCGCGAAAGCATGATGCTGATACGTGAGCTTGAAACCTTTGCCACTCGCAAGCCAAATTTCTTCCCTGCCCTCTTCGGTATCGGAGGAACTCGCAGCCGGAAGATCACACGACGCAGACGCACCAACACGTCATGCGCACGCAAAGTTACACTGTGTGCGCATGACATGCTCAAGCCTGGTCGTGCGCACAAGCGGTGTTGTATCGTTTCGGCGATCTCTCTTGTGTACTGCCTGTTTCTGTGGGATGGATCCCTCAATGCGCTTGGAGACGCTGGCATGGATGATGTATCCTTACCACGACACAGCCCGTCGCACCGCTGGAACTGCTGTAAGGGACGATGCATCAAAAACACGCGAAGCGTTGTCAAAGGCTGGCGCCGGCACGACGCGGCAACGGCGAGAACACGAACGCAAACGAAATGGAAGCAGCTTAGTCTCGCATCGCGCTCGATTCGAAGTAATAAAAATAAATAAAAACGCACACAGATTCCGTTTCTATGTTGTAATATTTCTACAACTTACATTCTTCTATTCAAGCAACAGATTGCACAAATTACACGTGTCGCCTCGAATAATTCTCGCAGTGTCACGTGCTACTTTGACGTACGCAGGACAATTCCTTGTTGTACGTCACCTCCTCCATATTGGTGCGCGCGCCAGTGAAATCAAGGGCAAGCGGTGTTTCGTCTGACAGTTCACCTCTATCCGGGGCGCGTATACATATAGGGTTGCAAAATTTGGCAGACGTGATCGTTAGCGCCCAGTGCATAGCATTACACTTAACAGCTTGAAATGCTCAAACCCTGTTAAGGGCCCTTTGAGGTGTTCACAAACAGAAGATAAATTGACCCTGCGCCATTAAAAGACCTTTCTTGTCTTTTAGCGGTCTGGCTATTGGTTCCTGGGTTGCCCTTCTGAGCCATGCCGAAAAGAAAGAGACCCAGGAGCGTGTTTATTCGACGGCGGACACTTAACTCACCAATGCTGGACAATAAAAAGAAGAGACCGTGTTCTGGAAACCGTGCGGGAAAACGGACAATAGCATGGCTAGTTAAACCACTGACGCATTTGTGCCATCATAAACTATAACATTTGTTTGCTTTCGTGACGTAGACAGATCGCACATGCCTTTCTTCAAAAATTTGCGTTTTTGTAAATATTTATTGTGCCTATATTTAAGATTTTGGGGGGCCTAAAACTGTGTTTTTCCTGCCTGTTTTTGGCGCCTAAAACGCGATTTTTTAGTGCCTAAAAATCCGGCCTCTATTCATCACTTTAGAATTGCGCCCACATGCACAAAACACAAAATTTCACAGAGTCCAATAAATTTTCAAAAGTGCGGTAAACAAACACAAGCGTCCAGAAGTCCAAGCCACTCCTGAATTGGGTCAGAAGTCTCAGCAACACTGCGCGCATTGGCTGCTTCTTCTCGAACGACGGACCTTGTCTTGAAACTGCGTTGCAAACTTACGCTATGCAGGCTTCATGTCGAGTAAGGAATCTCGTTAACATGTGCAATAAAGTGCTTTAGAACACTGAAAGGAACAACCAGACGTCACACAATGCGAATTGCGTAACGAGTGGGTCATTGGATGGTCCAACCCATTACAATAGCCACAGGCGTAATTCTTCATCGTCGTCAGCCACAGCATCAAGAAAGTGCACTTGATGCGTTACAGGTGTGTAGCGGGTACGGCGCTTTTCCGAAGAATGACGGATAATGGCACAGTGGACGCTTCGCCACTACAGAAAAATTATGATGATTTATGGCGTAGTGGGTACCCTACAAGTGTGCTTGTATTATTAGTCCCTAGAGTGTTTAAAAAGGCTCTAGAAAGGTCGCTCTTCCAGTTTTTCGCTGTGACTGTGCTGCGCGTTCCGCGTAGACCTGGCGGCTTTCTTTATTCCCGTTAAATATTTCTCAGAACAGAACTAAATTTGAAGCACGACAAAAACGAAACAAAAAAGAAACATCGCGCTGGCTACTCAGCTTTACTGCATAATAAAGGCAATTAATCAGGCTATTCGTCGGCTTAGTGTTGTATTGCTCCGCCGACAAGTAAAGCTTATAATTTGTTTGTTTGGGGCCTCTTTCTTGAAAAAGAAGCCGACTTCTAAAGCATGTTAATCGACTGAAGTTTTTTTTATGGAAAGTAATTTTTAGAATATCCTTCGTACAAGGCCCCGCATGTCCACAGTCACTCAGTGTGTTTATTGCCTATTTGAAATAATTACCAGCATAGTTTGGACAATTGACAGGGAATAACCATTGTTATTGTGTTTGCCATGCAAGTGAATGAGCTTAAACATACACCGCCTTTGGTTATCACGCAAGAGCATCTAGTAATTATTTTTGGCGGTGCAGTATTTCTGGCCACATGAACATGAACCGACGAAAGTAGAATTTGTGCAGGCGGAAATTGAAATGAAAAAAGGGTACTGAAAGTTCCAGCTGTGTTCTGAAGAAAGGCAAAATGATCTATTTATATACCGCATCACTAGCGAACAAAAATTAATACTTACTCAAACGTCTGATTCATAGTTTTCATGTCTTCGGGACCGAAAACGATCCCACCTTTTGCTCCAAATCTGCAGGAAGATATACAGAAATACTCCTAAGGAAAAACATAGCAATTTAAGCAACTTTAAAGGCAGTAGTGCGTCCACAGTTAAATAAATAAAGCCCTTAAAGTACTTTTAAATAAAGCGCTGTTTCTTTAGAATATTGAGATATTCATGTTGTGTTAGTGCAGGCGTGCGTGTGTGTGTGTGTGTGTGTGTGTGTGTGTGTGTGTGTGTGTGTGTGCGTGTGTGTGTGTGCGTGCGTGCGTGCGTGTTTGTGTGTGTGTGTGTGTGGGGGGGGGGGGGGGGTGCGCGCGTGCGTGCGTGCTTGCGCGCGTGTGTTTGTGTGTGTGTGTGTGTGTGTGTGTGTGCGTGCGTGCTTGCGCGCGTGTGTTGGTGTGTGTGTGTGTGTGTGTGTGTGTGTGTGTGTGTGTGTGTGTGTGTGTGTGTGTGTTGAAAACTGACGTAATCTTTAACACGATTGCTGCCGATTTAAGAGGCCACTCCACTTTTGTTTATACTTATTTTCGTTTAGTTAATGCCACTTCCAAGCAATTCTTGATAACTTATAAGTTGCTAGCCGCCGTCTTCTGAGGTAACAGCATTTGGTGAAAACCTCATTTTTTTGTATTGCGCTTAAATGGACCCTGAAACGGTTATTTGAAGCTTTGTCAGCGTTTAGGCTAGAGCATCATCGAACCATCGAACCAGGCTAGAGCATCATCGAACCAAGAGCAGCAGTAATAGGTCACCTCTCCGCATCTGTCGAAGGGGCTAGGTGTGGAGAGTTGAGCGTGCACCAACAGGGGCGATCCTGTACGCCGCAGCACAGCTTTTTATTGTCCCCAATGACAGATCCGCTTCTGTATACGTGTAGATGCTTTTAGTAGGTGGGGCTGTTATCGTATTTCCACGAAATTTACCAAAGCCTTCGTAACAAATGTTCTCCTTGAACATTTGTTTATATTAACGGTCCGCAAGTGTGTTGCTTAGCTCTGTCGTATGCGAGGCAACGAAGAGAAAAAAAATGTTAAGAAACTTGCTTTTGTAGCGTAGTGATTGGGTTCGAAACCGAGAACCGAAAACAAAATTTATTGAGGGGGTAAGCCTTAAGTGTGTTGTTGAACGTCCCGTTTGCGAAACAGAACATTGATGACAGCATTTCATTAGGTCACCATTTTGCGTTGTAATGACTTCGCAGAATGCAAAAATCGTGATGTTATTGTGATGTTACAGTGACTACTTCATGGCATGACGCCACATGGTGACCTTATCAGTTTCCATGGTCACTCGGTCAAGAGTTGATTGATCGCGGAGGTAGTGCAACACCACGATAGATGCATAAAGCTTCACGGGGAATGGAACAATGCACTTGATTGAAAAATATCAAGGTAATTTAATGTGGATCTGTAACGCTGCCGCTCGTTATGCCTCGCGAGAATCCTTGTCTCAGATTGTATAACTTAATTCATTGCCAAGTGGCCATGAGGTTTTCCTCTTTAATTGTTACTAAGTGCAAGGTGATGCCGGGCGTTTTTTTTTTTTTTTTTTTTTTTTTTTTTTTTTTTGGGGGGGGGGGGGGTTTCAACGCTTATTTTTTGCAGAGGTAGTGTTCTTACGTGACAGAGCGACGGATGACTCGACATATTTTTTCACTGAGTCGACATAGTTTAGGCATTCAAACTCTGCTTGAAATGATGCTTTTAATCTCGCATTGGGCTCTTTGTCATATTTGGCAACTGCTACAGTTCGGGGAAAAAAATTGCGTTTTTTAGCGCTTGATTGTTACGTCTAGAAAGATAATATTGTAACAGTTGGCTACCAGTGTATTGCTTTTATTTTCCGATGCTCTGGTAGGTCTGATATACGAAATTAGCTATTAAGTACATATAAATACTGAAAAAAATAAGCCATAAATATTGCAGAAAGACAAGCACTACGAAAAGATATGCCGTTTATGGTATTGCTTTCTGAATTTCCCTCAAACAAGGTTATTATGTAATTGTTCGGAATGATGATTATTTAATTTATTCATTAAGTCTTTGGTGCCACCTTACTACGGCATCGTATGAGCTTCGATACACGGCTATCTGACCTGCTGTAACTGTGCGCTAAGAGGACGCGGTCTTTTGGATGTGTAGTCGGGTGCATCTTTAGTATGAAAATTATATGGCAGTTTCTATGCACACAAAAGTGTCAAAATTATGAAATGAAACTATGCTTTCACTCGACACAGTTCATCCAAGTATATGCTTTTCCTATGTATATTGTTTCGTCCAGAGCGCTTAGTGATATGAATGCACCGCAAAAAATATCGATGCTCTAAATACATTATGAGTTATTTAAGTTACCGCTGGCATAAAATATTTTAAGAAGTATCTTTCTTTGATTAAATAATTACTGCGAAAGCTGAGATTTAAAAAATGTTGTGACAACCAAGGACGTTGAAGTTGTATATAAAGTGGCGTGTTTGCTAATCAGCTCAACTCTGTGTCTCAGATTGCTCTGTATCTGAGATAAATGACACCCGTAAGAAAATAAGCTAACACTACATTTTAACAAACCGGCCAACAGCATGGTGTTAATATAGAAACCCACACATAGGACTTACGCTCTCGCAGTTGCGCTAACGAACGCTCCAGTGTTATTAGTTCCTGGAAAATACTGAAGTATCGCTGCACTTGGCTTCTTACAGAATGTCCTGTTTGTGGCGATATCTACAAGGAGTCGAATTTGGAATGTTATAGGCACCTTCTTTTAGAGCAGGTAGAAAATAACTGGCGAAATCAAGCAAAGTTTGCCAAGGTGACCTGCAGAACTACACGTTACATGAAATAATTATTGTCCTAAGTTAGCACAAATATGGCTTCGGGTACCTGGGGTCTGAGGCAATTGGGCACTATTCACATCCTCAAGGAAAACCGAAAAAGTTGAAGGAATCTTAAGCTTTGCCTTCAAGAGCACGATGCGATAGCGTAATCGGGCGCCGTGCGCATCACCTTCGGAATTGCTAGCCTTTCTTCGGTTCTCGGTGCATGCTTCAACCAGCCGTAAGGTAAGAAACAAACTCTGCCCCTAACATTGGCCGTTTCAAACTATGCTAGAATGCCTACTTCTAGTACATTCCTTAAGTGCCCACTACGCCATAATTATTCCTTTTGAGAATAAGCGAAGGGCGCAGCACGCGTCCGTAAGGAAACACGCGAACCTACGAGAACCTACGCAGCTGGTCTCTTTTTTGATGGTTTTGCAGCTGATGATGATTAAGTAAGTCTGAACGCTTTTTATTGTGTCGGCCTTTCAAACACCCACTCATTCCGCAGTTCACGTGTTTTGACGACTGGTGCGATTTTACCTTTCTGCCACGCAACATTACATGCGTTAAGAAGACTCAATAAAACTTGCTGCTGGGCGAGTTGGTTCATACTTGGAAGGAAATTATGGCTGCGCCATAAGAACACAAGGACACATAAGACATGTATGAGCGCAAACTTTCAACTGCCTGTATTTTTCGTGGTAGTAAATAAACATGCCCACCAATCACGTGGTAAAAACGACAATCGCATTGTCGCACTCTGCCGATTACAACATGCCACGCAAGAACCTCATTTGACCATCGAATAAAGAAACCATAGCTTGGCGCACTCACTCATGACTGCACTCACTCACACTCATTTGAACGTGGTGAGTGTGAGTATGAGTGAGTGCTCATGAGTGTGAGTGCTCGTGAGTGTGAACGTGAGTGAGAACTCATGAGTGTGAGTAGTCGTGAGAGTGAACGTGAGTGAGCACTCATGAGTGTGAGCAGTCGTGAGCATGAACGTGCGTGAATACTCATGATTGTGAGTGGACGTGAGTGTGAAGGTAAGTGAGAACTCATCAGGGTGAGTAGGAGTGAGTGTGAACGTGAGTGAGTACTCATGAGTGTGAGTGGACGTGAGTATGAACGTGAGTACTCATGAGAGTGAGTGGACGTGTGAGTGAACGGTAGTGAGCACCCATGAGGGTGAGTAGGCGTGAGTATGAACGTGAGTGAGTACTCATGAGTGTGAGTAGTAATAACGTGAGTAGTCGTGAGTATGAACATGTGTGAACTCATGGGCTTGAGTAGGTATGCCGCACAGAGAAACGCGGTGGCACACACACAGAGTGAGTGGTCGTGCTAAGGAAGTCACAAACCCTAATGATGCTGACGTTGTTATTTAGCGGCAGTTGACTAGACAAGCGATACGATGCCGCAAAAAAAGGTTTTATTGCGATGTAGTGTTAGCTCAGTAACAGGCGTTTCAAGTTGTAAGAAAACAGGAAGCAGAACTAGCAATCGGAAAATGAGATTTGGATTTTTTTCAAGAGATAACTCTCACTCATGCAGCGCGTTTCGATCGGCTAGTGTGTCAAAGACGCTGCCGGATACGACAAGCATCTCGCAGCTGGCATTCTGATTCTGCGCCGTTCGTGTACGCTGTGTGCGCTAGCGGCGCTGCGCACCGTCGCGTCGGCGCCTTTCCCGGCGCGGCGGGGACTGCGGCGACGGCACCTCCTCTGTCTTTCGTCTCTCGGTGGGCGCTGCTTGTTTGGTAGTGTAGCGTTTGAGAAAGAGTTTTAGCAAGTTATGGAAATACGGAAAGAAAATACGGTACGGGACTACGGTACCGCTCCTCCTCTCTCGCTCGTTGTGCTTTCACCGCTCCTAATTCCATTAAAGGCACCCCAACACCACAATGGCGTTTTGAAAAACTACTGTGGGGTGTCACGCCTTATTGTTGCCTGTCAGCCTACGCATTGTTTACGATGTAGCTGTCGATAGGGGGAGGCACCTAAATAAAATACTTTGTTGAGCGCATTGGTTCATTCTGGAATAGACTTGAGCGCGAAAGGACGACACACGAGAAGAGAAGACGACTACACGAGCGCTCGTGTAGTCGCCTTCTCTTCTTGTGTCTCGGCCTTTGCGCTCAAGTCTATTCCAGCACGCACTTTAAGCGCAACGAGCTGGAGAGGAGGAGCGCTACCGTAGACCCGTACCGTATTTGCGTACCGTATTTCCGTAACTTGCTAAAGCCGTCTCATGTGCGCATATTCGGTTCTGGTCGGGCTATATTGCACGCGGAGGCTTCGTGTTCGAAGTGACGCTTGGAAGGCGGCATTTTCATGGGGCTGCGGATAGGGACCACGTGCGCCAAGGGAAGATATATTGGCCTCGAGGGCCACCACTGGAAACGCCGGCGCCACCGTCGGCGTGACGTGCTTGGCATTATCACTCGGTCTCGGCGTCCGCGTCGGCTGCATGTGGAGCGCTGCCGTGTGCTTTGTAAACGAGTTTGAAGGCCCACCTGCGCTGCGGTCGGTTAGAATGCTGAGGTTTTCTCGCATTTTGAACACAACTGAACTTATTGTGATAGGAGTGGCTGCATCCGGAAGCGATGAACATGCTGCTCGGTGCCGCAGTGCCGGACGTACGCAACAGAGTCCGGTGTAAGCCTGCACGGTGCACCGGTGCCCGTGCGATAAGGAACTGCGTGAAGAGTGGGTTGTAGAGCTAAAAACCAGCAAACAGCCATCGGCTACGAGTCGTGTGTACAACAAGCACTTCCGCGACGACGACCTTCGCTACTGTGTCGGGGCTGTGGTGTCGAGTAGCAGAAAGCGCGCACTGACGCGATCGTTCGCGCGCGCTTCCCGTAGGCTGACGGCGCTTATGTCCCGTTGTATGGTAAATGCGCTGCCTTTTATCTCGTACGGTACCATCCCAGAACGCTACCGTGCGACCTCTTGATCGTCGACCCTGTGCTCAGCGTCTACAGTATGGGCTGCAGATACTTGTGTCATTGTTTAGATACGTCGGACTTAAAAAAAATCACAGCCTTCCTGATGCATTCCTTTAAGATGACCGGAAGGCGAAAACCACCTTCTTCTCCTTCTTGTCAGTCAATGTATTGATTTTCCCCATCCCACTCCAAATCCTTTCTGCACCTAACACGGTTTTGCACTGCCTCCGTGATCGACTCACCGATCACTTTATGAGGGTTCATGACGGCGTAATAACGACGTCACAAATTTGGGCAATCTGTGACGTCATCACGTGATGGTGACTTTGTTGCATTACTCGTGCTGACGCCGCAGAAGCGGGATGCAGACGATCAATTTTCCCGTTTGATGAGTATCGAAGACTTTCGCCTTCATAAGCTATGCACAGCGTTTGCTGCTGTATACATAGCGAGCGAGTCAAATGCTGCGGCTGATGTGTGCTGCATTTATGTTGGCAATAACAATATTTCTGTGAATCGTGCATTTTCATGACGCAAACACTACGTGCTAAAAAAGCCCAAATTTATTTGCACCACTCTCAAACTCAAGGTTGGCCTCTCCGACGGTATGCATTTTCTTGGAGCCTTTTTTTATTTATGTGGAAACGATGCCGCGCTGTTCAGACACGACATACAGAGATAACTGATGGCCAACTCACCAAATAATGCTAGGCATTATAATTTTGCATTTCACTCTTTACGCGTTGTTGTTACCCTGCTTTGCTGCTGCGGGTTGCTGCAATAACTTCTATTTCTCTCACCGCTAACTGAAGTTCACATGGGTTCACAGCCGACGTTTGCAGAACAAGTCCCGCGAACGTATCTTCTTTCGTTTCCTTGGCGTAGACCACTTCTCCTTCCACCAGCAATATCGAAGTGGTGAAGCTTTGCTCTATGAATTTGTCGAGAGCGGCAAGTTCAGTGGAATGCACGATAATTAAGGAGCTTATTAAAAAAGGCATCACATTTCTCATGCTTTGTGTGAGAACCAAACGCAACGAACGCACTGAAATAACAGAAGCAGCGTCAATTGCTCGCTTAGAAGACAGATCAATATGCAGTGCGACGCAACATGTCAAAAGACACTGAAACATACACGAAGTTTGACCGAAAAAAAGAAAAACGTTGAATCGTCGGGACGGGACATCACAAGTTGTCATAGGTGCGCTGAAGTCGTAGATGTAACAAAATTCTTCTTGAACTGTTCTGATAGCGTCCCCGCAACAATAGTCTTTTGTGGACTAACAAATTTGATTATTTTGTGGCCTAAAGTTCACGACACGGTGCCAAAACACGCTCGTAGCGAAAGCGAAACCATCAGTACGAACATACATGCAGACGCCAGTACATGCAAAAGCTCCGTCGGTCGCCGCGAACCTGTGCGATCACCGGCTTGAGGCTTCTTTCTGTTATGCTTCATTTGGTTAACATGCAGTCTACTTCACGATATTTCACGCAGTTTCCGCTCCGTGACTGACTACATTTCACGCAAGAAGCCGGTTCAGGGGTATCCATCGCGGTGACCGCGTGAAGCGGGCGCTCCGTTTTCTGTAAAGAGACAGCGACTGTAAACTATGTTGTACTTTGTGTTCATCGAAAATTATTATTTTTACAGTAAAGAACGTATTTCGTATCGGAAATATGTGCAGAAATGTCCTGGGGCACTTGCGCAAGGTGTTTTGTAGAGCGCCTACAGCAAATTCTATGGGGAGCGTGCGGCGGTATCCTGCCTGGCACGCAATCGATGCGCGTCCCATAGAGGGCGACTCCGTAACTGCTCGCGGCCAATACTTGCGCCTGTTAATCCAATGGCCGACTGCACACGCGGGGCTGTTGCGGACGCCCAACTAAAGCTGTCCATCAACGAGTTGAGACCGTTATGCGCTTCTTTGTACACGTTGCCCTAATATGAGTGATGTAATCATTTTTCAAGGGTCATTGTTTGCTGATCGCATATTATATCTGCACTGCTCAAGGCAGAATATGTCGTTTTGACATGGGGTTTCGTGGAAGCCCTACTAACATTTGCATCGATAGTCAAGGTGCAGCGTGCGTCCACTCACGCAAACGTAGGCAAAAAAAAAACAAAAAAACAGAGAGCGTGCAGAACACCCCGACATACTAAATATATCTAATGGCTTTTCTTTATTAAAAGCTGTAATTTGAGGTGCAGATATAGTAGGGCGCTCACAGTACGGCGCGTACGGAGCTTAAAAATCGTGAAGTGATTTCTCGGATGTCCTTTCATTGGTGCGCAGCGTGAGTTTATTAGAAGGCGGGGGTTCCCGCTTTCTTGTTCGTTAAAATGTACGTTCGTAGAGAAAGTATATAGGGGAGACGCGGAGATCAAAGAGTGATTGTCGAAAAAAAATATCTATTGTCAAATTTATTTGCTTTGGTTTGCTCGTTAACTAAAACAAGATACTCACCAAGTTTCGTTGTTATTTGTGCAGTAGAAGAGAATAAAACTCATTCTTTCACGAGATGGTGGCTTGCATTTGCTGGTGAAAGCGTATCTGAATCCTCTTTTCAAGACGCGGCTCCTACGCGGGCAAGATGCCGAACTTGAAGTGAATGCCCTTGTTAGGACGTGTATATCTTTTTCGCGCTTTAGACCCGGAACACTTTCTGTGGAGACTGAGCTAGAGGAGAAACAAATAATTTATGAAGGCATATTTCTAGCCTCGGGGACTGCAGAGTTCCTGGAAAATGGGAACCGAAGCTCGAATTCGCGAAAACTAATCAAGTGAGACATCTGGTATGAAATCTCTATACACCATCGCATTATCCACAGTTCACCAACGCACCTGCTTTCGCGCCAATTTTAAAAGCGTGCACGGCGGCGGCCCCGCGACGTGCGCCATCGATATTGCATTATTGGAGCTCTTCACCTTCCCGAATAGGCGTGTCCAATTTGACCAATTTGCCGCATTTGCACTAGAACTGTCCAACTAAACCTGCGCCTCAAGCCATATCGTCCTTATTAAACAAAAAACCATTATATTTCTTTAGTACGCCGAAGTGTTCTCCACTCGGATTGTTTTTTCCGTGTTTGCACGAGGGGAAGCACGCTGCACCTTGATTATCGATGCAAATGTTATGAGGGCTTACACGGAACGGCATCTCAAAGCAACATATTGTGTCTCCAGCAGTGAAGACAGAATCTACAATCAATTATTCGAGCACATAATGAGAAAACTACAGTACACGCAACGCCCTCCATGAAACAAGGTAGGCAGAGAGGAGGCGCCGCCGCCACCGTCGCGCCGGGTTGGCCGAGGCGCCGACGCGACTGTGAGCTCCGGCGTCCCGGCACCGCGGCGGCCCCGCTAGTACAGTGTACTAGAAGAGGGCAGCGGAATCAACGAAGCGGCCGTGCCGCACAGCATCAACGGCATGACCTGCATGGCCGCGTCTCGGTAGATGTTCCGACGGGCTATCGTAGCGGTTACTGTTCACGGTTACTGTTCATGGTTACTGTTCACCGGTTACAGTGCACCGGTACACCGACGCGAGCAGTGTTGGACTCGGCGCCGTGCTTGTGCAGAGGTCTGACAGATTCGAAAGGGTCATCAGTTATGCCAGCCGGTCTCTATCCAAGGCGGAAACTAACTACTCTACAACAGAAAAGGAGCGCCTTGCCATCATCTGGGCAACATCCAACTTTCGCCCCTACCTCTACGGCAGGCCTTTCAAAGTTGTAAGCGACCACCACGCCTTGTGTTGGCTAGCTAAATTGAAGGACCCTTCAGGTCGCCTGGCGCGGTGGAGCCTAAGACTTGAAGAATTGGACATTACCGTCGTGTACAAGTCCGGAAGGAAACACTCCCGACGCCGACTGCCTGTCTCGTGCCCCCGTCGACCCACCACCACCCGACGACCAGGATGATGATAACTTCTTGGGAGTCATAAGTACCGACGACTTCGCCGAACCTCAGCTGGCCGACCCGAAACTGAGGGGTGTAATGGAATACCTGGAGGGCACGACCATCGTTGTCCCAAAAGTATTCGGACGAGGATCGGCATCATTTTTCTTGAAAAACAACGTCCTCGTAACGAAGAACTTTCCTCCGGTCCTAGCCAGCTACCTTATCGTTGTACCCTCAGCACTGCGAGCAGAAATTTTGGATGCCCTTCACGACGACCCGATGGCTGGCCACCTCAGTTTTCCCGCACGCAAGCGAGGATACAAGAAAAGTACTTCTGGCCACGCCTTATCGCCGACTTAACTCGTTACGTGAGGACATGCCGGCACTGTCAGCGACGCAAGACGCCGTCAACAAGGCCAGTGGGACTTTTGCAGCCCATCGAACCACCTCGCCGACCGTTCCAGCAAATCGGCATGGACTTACCGGGGCCGTTCCCGACGTCGGCTGTCGGAAACAAGTGGATCATCGTAGCTACCGGCTACCTTACCCGCTACGCCTAAACAAGGGCCCTATCCAAAGGCTGCGCCGTCGAGGTAGCAAAGTTCTCCGTTGAGGACATCGTCCTGCGTCATGGCGCCCCAGAGGTCCTCATTACCGACAGAGGCACGGCCTTTACAGCGGAACTAACTCAGGCGATCTTGAGATACAGCCAGACAAGCCAACGCCGGACCACCGCCTACCACCTACAGACCAATGGCCTCACCGAGCGTCTCAACAAGATCATCGCTGACATGCTGGTCATGTACGTCGACGTTGAGCACAAGACGTGGGATGCCATCCTTCGGTATGTCACATTTGCGTACAACACGGCCGCAACAGAAACGACGCAGATGACGCCATACAAGTTGGTCTACGGACGGAGCCCGACAACGACGCTCGACGCCATGTTACCAAACATCACCGATGAAGAGAACATCGACGTCACCGCCTACCTACAGCGCTCCGAAGAAGCTCGAAAACTCGCCCTTCTGCGTATGCAGTGCCAGCAAAAGACCGACAGCCGTCGCTACAGCTTTCGACGACGCTTCGTGGAATACCAGCCTGGCGACCGTGTGTGGGTCTGTGAAAAACTTTTTGAAAAACTCGGTGAAAAACTTTTTCGCCGATACTTCGGGCCATACAACGCGCTTAAACGTCTAGGCACTCTGTACTACGAGGTTGTCCCGGACGCCATAACGAACTCTCTGCGGCGCCGTGCACGACCTCCAAGTCGTTCATGTCGTGCGCCTGAAGCCGTATTACACGCGTTAGTGAACATGAGGACTCTAATTTTTTTTTTTGCTTTATTGTTGTACTTTCTTGCTTGTATTTACTGCTGATTGCACTTTCTTGCTCTATTCCATCTTCTGTTGAAGCACTAGGACGATGCTTTTTTCAGAGGGGGGGGCATGGCCACGCGTGTTATTTTGATGTGCTTGGTTTAAACCCACAAAGACTGTGAGGAATGCTCGGCGCAGGTTGCGCTTGAGTGTTCGAAAGCTTCACGTTTGTAGTAGATGGCTTTGTTAACATTGGGCACAGCACGCGAACAGTCAAGATTATTCCAGAGCTATCAGTGACAGTGTGTTTTGCTGTGATCTGTCTTTCCATTTGCCGGCCACAAGTACGGCCAAATAAACAGTTTCATCTTGGACATACTTACTGCTGCCTTCGTCAACGTCACGACCACGTGAAAATATGCATATTGGCCTTGTGATTATATTCGGTTAAAATCATTAGGAGCACCCCAATATTTGACAAAGTTGTCACAGTATCTGAGGTTTAGTTCTTTTTCTCATATTTGATGTCACTAATGTGAGTGCATTCGCAGTTGATATTCAGTTGGACTGCTTGTGTTTCTTTTAGTTTTTTACCTGATAAACCGTGTGGATGCCACTGAAGTCCTTCACCTTCTGCGTATATGAAGTATCTGAAAAAGAATTGGAGACGTAATTTTTTCCAAAACATGGTAAAATGGCTACATAGAGATAGCGTGAAATAGCACCGCTAAGTATGTTTTTGTAGTCGTAATATCACTGTGAATATCTCGTTGTCTGCCTCGTATGTGCGTTAATTTTCGTTTGCGGAACATTCGATTTGTTGAAAGAAGGCTGGAAATGCGTTCACCATAAATTGTATTTTTATAATGTTAGCGTAAAGAATACATAATTTTTCGCTGGCAGTAGTACAGATATAAATTGATAATACACTAAACAATATATCATCTAAATTGTGGTGAAGAAGGGAGGTAGCATTGAGTAGGCGCAGAAAAAGAATGCAAGGAGCCCGTATTGCGCGTGACAGCGACTGACGCCCTTGAACATAGCCTTTTGGTCTTGTAAATAAAACTAATCTTATCGAGAAATTTTAACGAGTATGGAAAACAATCTGCTTGGTGCACCTGCAATTATACTGATATATGTCAATCTGATCATGAAAAACAAATACTACATATTCGATTCCCAAATAAACGGATGACAGAAAAACAGTGGCGTGGCCAACGCCCAGGAACGACAGTTTCTGCAGGTGCCTCGATTTAACGGAGAGTGAGGGGTAGTGGACAGTGTTCACAACGCTATGTATCCATCTTCCTGACTAACGTAAGAAATGTGTTGAATAAATTTTTTCCTTGTCTTCCAGCACTGACACCTCTTCACCACATATTATCTTTTTACCGAAACATGGCTTCCGAAAAGCATTATTGATTTCGAAATCTTCGACAACGCCTATCATTTCACGTTTTATTTGCAAATTAGGACTGTGCGTCGAGGAGGCGGCATTGTACTCGTCATCACTAATGAGATCCCTTCTTTGAGTATTTCTGTCACTACTGACCTCGAACTCGTCTGGGCACGAGCTAATATTAACCACCAAAAGTCCATTAAACGCGTGCACTTCCGATCTCATTCTTCGTCAACCACATTCGTTAGCGAATCACACGATGTAATAAAGAACGTATCGTCATGCTTTCCATCATTTCTCCTATACTTATTAGGTGATTTCAACGTTC
Source organism: Rhipicephalus appendiculatus (assembly GCA_030522465.1). Taxonomy (NCBI): domain Eukaryota; kingdom Metazoa; phylum Arthropoda; class Arachnida; order Ixodida; family Ixodidae; genus Rhipicephalus; species Rhipicephalus appendiculatus. The sequence continues at coordinate 21,446 of JALIZH010020307.1, forward strand.
CTTACATTAGAGGGGAACGCTCACCTTCCTTCATTACATTGTATTAAGTGCGGGGCACCTTAGGGGCCTGGGCTGTCGTATGCTGTCATCGCATGGCGTAATGCAGATAAAACAACGTATAGCATAGCCATCTGTAACATAATGAGCGCACGATCACGCCAAGGAGAAGTCCTCCTCTTGTTCTTCGAGCGCATTGACGATGACATTAGGTGCGGAGCACATTAGGGGCCCGGGTTGTCGTATGCTGCCGCATGCTGTCGTCACTTGGCGTAGCGTAGGCAATACCCCGTATAAAAATAGAAAAAAAGGAAGCAAGCGAGAAATAGAAGGAAAAAACAGAAAGGGTAAAAATACGAAGAAAGATAGAAACAAATATAAAAAAAGAGAGAAGAGAACAAATGCAGAAAACGCGAAAAAAAAAAGAAAAATAAAGAAAGAAAACCGCAGAGAAACAAGGAAGGCTGCCCAACTGCGCACTTCCTTCAGGCTTGGTATCACTAGTGCGAAGCTTCCGTTATTACAGATGCGAAGCAGCTTTTGCTCGGGGCTGTGTCCGTCCCTTGGCGACCGTCCACCCCCCCCCCCCACTGCGCATGCGCCATCTTTTCCCCTCTCTCCTCGCGTGAGCGCGAGGAGGTGGGGGTGCATGAGGTGGCGTGAGCGCTGCCTCCCTTTCGTTTCTCTTCTACCGTTTCTCTCTCGCCGGCGCAGCTGTACGCTCGTTATAATGCGGCGCGCGCTCGCTCCGTTGCACTCTCCTTCGCAACGGCGCTGTGGATGTCAACATTGGCGAAATTGTAGCGGCATCGGTAACGTAAGCTGTGACAGCAGCGCAAGCAGCGTGAGCAGCACCGCTGATACACAACTCCACACACAAATGAAACATACACGGAAACATACAAATGGAAACAATAAATGGAAGCACAAGTGAACACCACCGCTGCTTCGCATTTCCACATGGTTCCCCTTAGTGGGAGCTGGTGTAATGTTTTTCATCTCAGGCTAACGAACTTTTATATTTGTGTTCTATTTTTTTCTTTTATCAAGTTGGAAGGCATTCTACTATGAACGCTGCTTGTGTCTCAAGCTCTCTAGACTTAGTACTTACAACTGAACCCAAGGTAATCGCCAACCTCATATTTCTTCCGCCCTTCATGGATCATACTGCTATACCTTTTATCATTAATTCAAGTCTCCCAGAAATATCTCGAAAAACAAGACTCTAATTTACTACAGGAAAGCCACTTTGAGGCCATCAATAGCGAGTTATGTACGTTGATAAACAATGATGAATGTTCTGTTGAAACTATATGGCACACGTTTACTGATAAATCTAATGTAAGAGTCTACAAATGTACTCCTAGCCACACCATAACTTCGAACGCACAAGCTGCTTGGTATAACACTATTGCAGAACGACTTTCTAATCATAAATAGCACATGTTCCGTTCAGCCAAATTGTTCTCCAGTGCTTCTCAGTAGACTGATACCAATCTGCTTTTAATGAATAAATTCAGCCTTTAAATATGCACAACATTCTTTTTCTTTACTTTTACTCTTTCATCTCTTAAAAACAACATTAACAAATTTTGGAACTTGACTGAAGATTTCTTCGACAAAAATTTATTATATGACCCTGATGAACAGCCTATCCCTAAACATGGTGCTGCAACTCAGCTAAACAAAACATTTGTTAGAAATTTTCCGTGTACTTGAAATAAACAACTTCTTGACTTATGCAACTATGATTAGCATGTAATGTTCCCAGTAATAATTGATACACATGCTGTTGCTAAACCTATTGATAAACTGCACTACAATTCCTCACCGTACTTCGACTCAATCAACACTACGGCTGCGAAGGTGGTTCCACTCCACTAACCAGTTAAACAAGAACATATAACAACTAAGTATAATACTATTCTCTCACGACTAAGAGCTCAAAACTAATAGAAGAGATCGTATTCAAAAGCATTGTCAATTTTCTTGAAGATACTACATTTTTGCCACCTGCACAACACGGCTAAAGGAAATCGTGCCCATGTGAGACTCAACTCCAATCTTTCACTGACCATGTGCATCGCATTCTTGACCGTTGATCACGCACTGCCTGCCTTTTTTAGATATATTTAAAACATTCGATAAAACATACCACAAACATTTTACCCAAAAGCTACGAAACTTGAACCTTGACGCCAATCCATTAAAATGGGTAGAATGTTTTCTCAATAATCTTTCACAGTACGGTTACGCTAACAGCTACAATTCGCCAGTGTGGTCTGTTGCCTTAGAAGTACCCCAAGGATCAGTCCTGGGTGATTTGCTGTTCATAATACATATTAATGAGCTTCCTTCAACGATATGTTCTAATAGTCACCTTGGCGCTGACGATTGCGTTATTTTAACAAAAATTATTTCAGACGATGATTGTAGTCGTCTACAATGGGATCTAAATATAATATTTAACAGACGGAATTTATGGCTACTGGATTTAAATGTTAACAAATGTAGAATTACGCAGGTATCTAGGACACCTAACTCCTCTCGACTATACTACCCAAATAGCATTCCATTATATCCCATGAACTCACACGAATAGTCAGGAATTCGTATCATATTCAACCTTACTGGGCAACGCATATTCACCACGTAGTTAGCAATACTAACCGCACTCTTGAATACCTCAGGTGAAAATTTTTAATACTCCTGACTTTTAAAATGATTCCATTACAAAGCCGCTATACGTCCTAAATTTAAATATGCTTCTTAAGTCTCGGACCCCCATAACATTTACCACATCAAAGCATTAGAATTAGTTCAGAATAACTCAGCTCGTTTTATTCATTCCGATTATGACCGAATTTCCGGTGTAACCACCCTGAAAACTTGCCTATCACTTTGTTCTCTTGCAGTCCGGCGTAAAATCTCCCGTTTACTATTGTTTCACAAAATAGTTCACCACACAACGTCACATAACGTTTTTATTCACACTCCACACTATGTATCGCGTCGCATCGATCGTCTAGTAAGGTTGATGTAGGTTCTGACCACACGAACACGTTTCACCAATCATTAACTTCTCAAACGTCACTATAGTTCAACCACCTTCCCGGAAACATCGTATCTTTTAATGATAACTCTTTTGTCGTAACACCTTAAACAATATCGCTAGTTATAACACTATTTTATTTACTCGTATATCCTGTTTTCATGTTTTTCTTGCATTTTTATATTTATAGTTTTTTGTATAAGTTGCCTTGGCTCAGTACCTTGCGATTATTTCTTAGATTTTTCACGCATTGCATTGTATTCCTACTGAGTTAGGATTTGCTTATGTTGCAGAACTTCTATTTGTAACCTGTAAGCCACTTTCCTTGCAATGCCTTGTTTGCCTCTGTGGCTACAATAAAGAAAATGAAATGAAATAATGTTTACATGGTGGTGCTGCTGGGTAATCGTCAAAGTCGGAACTACGAAGCCGCAGCTTAACTGCAGCGTCAACAGTGTCGGAAGAATCCGTAACCCAAGGTACCTCAAACATTCCAGCAGCTGCATCGCCCGCAGTGGCTTCTCTGCGTCACCAGCCTTCATTCACCGGCATCAACGAGCAATACTTTGAGGACTGGTCGCTTCTTACCAGAGGTGGAGTGCAGCAAGCAAGGTACCTTATGTAAGCTTTTACTCGGCGGGCATCGCCAGTCTCGGGTTACAGAATCACGAAGTCGATATTACCAACTAGGCTTGGTACAAGACGACCTCTCCGGAAATCAGCGGCCATCCCACATTACGAAACTCCGCGCAGCACAGCGACTTCATGAGCGCCCTTTAGACCTGGAGAAAACTTCTTCAGCTAAACTGAAGACGTCGTTTACTTATGCAAGCGAGTGCATCAATCGATGCAGGAAACATACAAGATCAAGCAGCCCCGCCACGGAATAGCCAATGACGCATTTCAAATATTGTTAGCCGAAACCCACAAACCGTTGCCGAAGTAGTCAGTTTGTACCAGAGTTTCGACTTGCTTCGCAAGAAACTCGCCCACAAACGACGCCCTCCGGAACGGCGTGACTAATCATGGTCTTGACTCTTGACGACCAGCATACCACGTTGGCTCTGATAAAACAGTTTTAGGGGCGAAGCTCCTTAGGGCATAGGCAAGTCCCGCGTCGTCGTTGTTGTCGTAGCCCCCCCCTGTGCGATGACGATGACGCTGCCATCACGGCACAGCACATGGAATGTACCCGCTATGCGTCATAACGATGACGCTGATGAAGATGAAGAATAAGCGTGTCCCGTTACCCTACTGGTGGGCGACTTTAACGTTGACATCACTGAAAACAGTTGGCTCATACAACACATGGCATCGCGATATGGTCTCACATGCATATCGTTTGACCACATGCAACCAACCACCATACGAGGAACCTGCATCGATCTCGTCTTTGCAAACTTTTCACTACGACCCATCCAGGAACCTGCTCTCCCTCCATTTAACCGACCATAAAGCCGTTATAATGAAGGGGTAACGGAAGCCACGGCTTATGTACACGCTAACCACGACCAACGAAGAAATGAAAACAAAACGGAAAATCACGGCTCACGAATAAAATATAAATTTCTTGTATATATACACAGTGTTCGTCACGTCTTTGATGATGTGCTGGGCGAATTTCACGCAAGATTCACGGTTTACCGACTAACCTCCGGAGCTTCGCCCACTCATCATCATTCACTCCGTGGATATGCTGTGATTTTTTTGCATGACGAGGCTGCCGAGCAGCTCCCAGCTCCCCATTTCATTGAGCTCACCCAAATCAACACATACGCACCATGGGGCCCCCATCTGTGCATGACAAGTCATAGAGGAAGATGTAACTGACCCTATGCAATTCGCTCGTTCACAATCTCTCGAGGGCTCTACCATTGACGTACGCCGAGGTCGTCGCTACTAGAGCCCACTCCACCAACTGACCTATTATTATCACTCGTGCCCGTTCGGCTGCTACCTGTTCTGTTAAGCCGACCAGAGCCTATATTTTCTAATCGGTGGCTCACTGCACACAACGATCGCATATGTTCTTTTCGCGGCTATGCAGGACATGTGGCACATTTTTGTCACCACCGCCCCCACTGTCGATGCAGATACCACGCGAGCATCACCGAACCAATTTCGACGCTTTTACAGCACAGCACGGCTACAAGAATCTTCTTCACGCGAGTGAGTGAGTGAGTGACAACTTTATTCTTCACGCGAGCGCCTACCTTTTGTTAGCGGCGAATTTATTTCCCCCCCCCGACGTCGCTCCCTGTCACAGAAGGAGCTTGATGTTGGCGAGTTGGTGTAGCATACTGGAAGATTAAACATTGCGCAAAAAAAGCCACAGGTTTCGCCACAAGGGCGAAGCAGTGAATGCGATAGCAACAAATTGTAATGTTATACGAAGTGAGGCTGGCAGCTAAATCTTTTGGATCCGATCTCACGCAACTCTATCCGATCTCACGATCCCACGCATGAGAATACGGCCGCTCCAGGACACTCTTCACACCACATTCTCTTCGCGTTGAGAGCGCAGCACGTTGAAGGGTATACCGGCCACCCGCTGTCGGCTGCCGATATAGGGGAGATAACGCGCGCGCCAACGACGACCGCGCTCGTAAAGTTGAGGTCATTCGAGGGAGCCCCCGCCACCTCGCGTCTTTTCACGCTCGCGAACGACGGGAGTGGGGGGGGGGGGGGAGGGGGGGGGGCGTTCGTTTGAAGAGTTGGGGGGATGTTATCGCATGCGCCTCGGATCGACGGAGATGGGCCGGCTCGTTTGATCTCCGCTTCAGCCGCGTTCATCGCTCCCGATCGCGCGCTATTACCCGCTGGCACAACGTACGATGCGCAGGGGGCTCTTATCAATTTGGACTTCATACGCGACATGTCGGCGGCGGTGACGGCAACGGCTACGGCAAAAATCGGTCGAGACTATCCATATAATTGGTATCGCAAAAAAACACGAGTGCTAGAAGGAGCACTTACAACGCGGCTCATCATTGCGCTCGTGTGTTGTGTGTTCCTTGTAGTCCTCGTGTTTTTTGCGCAGCGTTTAATCTCCCTGTAAACTATGTGCTGTCTACCCTATGCTTCGTACGTGGTAAACAAGGTGTCGAATTTCTCAAGGCACGAGCTCCGTTGTGTTCGAAAAAAGCAAGTTCTCGTAATTCTCCGGCAAGCCGCATCGAATCTTTTTGTTGGTGGCTTTCGTACACTAGCGCACATGAACACTGGTACTGGTGTTTAAGTGACAGACACAGGACACTGCCCCTCGCATAGGAAGGTTACCTTACTACATAGGGATTTTCCATCCGCACCACCAGCGCGAACCATATTAAGCCACCATGTGTCGGCACAGCCAGCATTGTAATCTATGATGTTATATATGCCGTTGCATTGCTTGTGCTACCTGCGTGTTCTCGTGATGTCATCCTCGGCTGGAATTTTGTCTCGTAGTCGTGCGGTTATACGCAGTGCTCGCGCTAAGGCGGCGTTCTCTGCGTGGTGTTTCTCGTCGTCTGAGGCTAAGTACCCCGTATAAAATATGTAACATAATTCTCCATAAAAAGAATAGCAAATGATTTCCGCAGCGGCCAGTTGCTTCCCGTCCTGCACAGTTAGAGAAGTTTCTGAGGCAAATATAGTGGTTTGACGCAAAATGGACGAAGAAATGGAACTTGGGCAAGATGGTCTTGAATGATTATCGCTGCCCTACCAAGATGATCAATGAATGCCGACGTGCCCAAGTGCCAATGCTTCGTCACTTTATTGCGATGGGAATTGGTGATAAACCATTTGTGTATGCCGCATTGTTGGCTTTCCCACGCGTTATAAAATGAGTCGACATCGTTGTGTAAATTGAGTTGGGAGCATATAGACTCACCGGGCACAACGACTGCATTTTCAGGAAAGAAGGGCACCGGGCGATCCGACTTCAAGTAGGCATTCCCGTTGGATCAGAGATTTCAATAATATGAATAATAACTACGAGCTAATCTCAACAGTTCTCGATATTACAAACAACATTCGATGGCAAAAATTCTGCCGCGTCACGCAATGCGAGGCTATAGCCCGCTCGATCAAACTAGCGCAAATACAACGCTCACAACATAGTTAGAAGTGTTGATAGCTGACAGTAAAACCGCAATTGATGTTACAAAAGTACCATCACTGCATATGATGTTAGGCGACTATAGCCACAACTGCTAATCGAATGTATTTAGGATCTTTGCCACCTGGTTGTTTACTGATGATCGTTGGATCACGTTCTCCTGCGTTTGACTGGTTGTTGATATCTGTATGAAATTGACGACTGTAAAGCGAAAAAGAGAAAACAAAACACAGCCGAGAAGGAAGCACGTGGCGCCGCCTCTCATGACATCCATTCCCAAATTGACTGGAATCGGTCGAATTTTTTTTCATTTTTGTCGTTTGTGGTTCTTCGTCTATATCACCGACTTAAAGCTATCGGAACTTTATTAAATGCTCCTGTGTGATACACCATGTGCCGGAGCGTTTTACGTCAGAGCACGAATTTCTTAGCACGCTTCACTTCTGGAGTAACTTGCAAGTGTTAGTTCTTTTTGTTTAGACGCTGCAGACAAATTCTGTTTCTTTCGCTGCCATTTAATCGTAAAGTTTTCATAGTGTGATCATATTTGATAAAGATGCGAGTTCGCGTGAATTCTAACCTTGTCTGTATTAATACCTTACTGGTGATTGAAGTTTTTACACTTCCCTAATAATCTTGGCGAGAATGACGGTATTATTACCATGGAGATAATGTCAGTGTCCAGCTCTTCCCCATTGTAGCTGCAAGGTTAAGATCTTCTTTTACCGCTCTTCTACTTAACTCCTTGAGCTACTGTCCAAAGGAATTGACACTCTCATTGTTCGGGGTGGTCCACAGGATCGAAACCAGCCAGGCTTCAGGATGAAGTAGAGATCGCGGGCTGGAGCTGATAACAAGAACATTTATTTACGGAGCGTTGCGACGCTCGCGTTATAAGGCCTTGGTCTTCCCGAGATTTTATGTCGGGGAAAATCGTTGAATCAATGAGTCACGTTACGCAATACCAAATTTGGTGTATATCAAGCTAGCGAAACGGCCGTCAGCGCACCAGGAGCGTGGTATATAAATCATGTTGTACAGGACATGCACTTAATAATTTTCATATTACACCTGGCATTTATGTTGATCTTGCTGGAATTTCTCATCATACCAATTTTTTTGATATATCAAGTTAAGGAAACGGCCGCAGGAGCACGACGGGCATGGCGTGTAAATCATAGCGTTAATGACAATTTATTAATGATTTCTATGATATGATCCGTCATTCATGTTCGTCATACAGTATTGCGATGCTATACGAGTGTTGGTATAAATCCAATTAACGATACGGCCAGGAGAGCACAAAGTCGTAGGCGGCTAGATAGATAGATAGATAGATAGATAGATAGATAGATAGATAGATAGATAGATAGATAGATAGATAGATAGATAGATAGATAGATAGATAGATAGATAGATAGATAGATAGATAGATAGATAGATAGATAGATAGATAGATAGATAGATACGCTAGTTTCCTAAGAAATGCTTCAGATAGATACATACTTTCCTAAGAAATGCTTCACATTTAAAAGTACAATGCATGCACCTAAAGCCACATACATAACTCACAGGGCAACTAACGCTCAAGTAATGTAATCTCTGAAGAGCACAGTTGTAATGACGGTTCGCTAATGCACAATTGACCCAACCCCTGACCTGTGGGAAGTCTTATGTTGGACAGAGCGGGCGCTGTGTGAACATACGAACGAGGGAACGTGAAATAAATTTAAACAAAGAAAACGAATAGGCGCATTTGCCTGCTCACTGCAAAGCCTGCAAGTGTGAACCGCGATTGGATCACGTCAAGATCCTTTGTAGGAGCAATAAACAAGCGGCTCGTGAATATTTGGAAGCATTTTAGATTCAGACGTTGGGTGAATTGTGCATTAGCAAACCGTCATTACAACCGTACTCTTCGGAGATTAGATTTCTTGAGCGTTGGTTGACCTGTTAGGTAGGTTTGTGGCTTTAGGCGCGTGCGTTGTGCTTCTTCAGTGTATGTATTCTTGTGTCATCTGACTGACTGAATAACTTTATTTGGTCCTGAGGAGGCGATGTCCCCTAAGGGGCGTCGTCTGCGGGCCGCGCCCACGACGGGACCGGGAGTTGAAACTCGACGGCCAGGTCGTGAGCCCTCTGGACGGCCCGAAGTTGGTCGTCCTCGTGGGGACTAGTGAGGAGTGCGTCCCAGTCGTTTTCTGTGGTTGAAGACCCGTCGTCCGCGCGCAACTCGGGGCATTGCCACAGCATGTGTTGGAAGTTACATCGCGGCATGCCGCATCGGGAGCATCCCGACCTCAGTTCGCTTATAAATCTTGCATAAACTGCCGTTGAAGGATATGCTCCTGTCTGTAGGAGACGGAAGAGTAGTGCTTGTGGTCGTTTGAGTCGAGGGTGAGGGATCGGAAACTTTCGCCGTTCGAGACGATAGTGCTGACTGATTTCGTTTTAGGTCTGGAGTTGGTTCCGGAGCCATTTCTCGCCCTTTGGCCTTGGGCCGCCCTCTCTCCTGACGCGGCGAGTAAGGTCTCGCGCCTGGAAGTGGGCAAGCTCGTTGGCTTTTGGGACGAGGGGGTGGGCGTCGGAGCCCATATGGCCCGGGAACCAAATTAAGTGCTTGGTGTCAGTCCACGCGGCACGCGAGAGCACGCTGGCTGCTTCTTTACAGACCGAGCTCACACGAAAGGCCTGGGCCGTGGTTCGGGAATCGGTGCAAATTGTAGTGCGGGTTGTGTTCGCCATTGCTAATGCGATTGCTACCTGTTCTGCGCGGTCAGGGTCTGAGTTTCGGATCGTAAGTGCTGTGAGGAGTTCTCCTTGTAGCGAAGCTACAGCTGCTACATAGTGCGTATAATTGGGGTATTTTTCGGCGTCTACAAAGGCGAGCGAGTCGGGCATAGCGGCTGCGGTCTTTAGTAGCGCGGCTGCGCGTGCTTTACGACGACCCTCGTTGTAGTCCGGGTGCATGTTACATGGGAGTGGAGGTACTAGAATGCGGTCCCTGATCGAGTTGGGCAGGGTGCGTTCCCGTTGGTTAGAAAAAGGGGAGGTGAGGTTCAGGTGAGCTAAAAGTTGCCTGCCTGCCTCTGTGGATGATAGTCTAGCTAGTTGAGCTATATCTTGAGCTTCGACGATTTCACTGAATATGTTGTGAATGCCCAGGGCCATGCGTTTTTTAGTGTTGGTGTGGATGGGTACTTCTAGTACCTGCTTGATGCCTTTACGAATCCAACTAATAAATTTAGTTGGAAGTACTGCCGTGGTGTCGTCCTCGTCTTCTTTTTTTGTGTGCGTGTTTATTGGCGGCAAACTATGCATTCAGTACATCACCAAATAGGCCAAGAACAAGTTCTTCTCCAGCTACGGCTGTAATTCTTTTCATACGCTGACACATTAGCCGCGAACGGTAGGTACGCACTCGCACCGTTGTTCTGTTGTTCGAGAAGTAACGGCTAATACAAACTCGCAACGGGCTTACAATCGTTTATTTGTGGCGCATAATTATTCTACTGCTCCTAATGCAGTGACTGCTGTTTCACTAACTAGGAACATTGGGCGGTCTTGATAAATAGCCGCGAAATGTACGAGCAATGAAGTAGACGTTCATTTATCGATGTCAGCCACCATATTGTACATTTCGTGATTACTTTTCAACATAGATAAACACCGAACCAAGGGTCAAAGTACCTTACTCAAACGTAGAATATATGTGCGTATTTACGTACTTACCCTGAAAAATGATAGTAAATTGAATTATTGGTTGCATTTAGAGATTGTGCGAGTTTTGTCATGTTTTTCAATGTTCCCCTCCCACGAATGGTATGATTTTTGCGGAATACCAAGGAGTCATTTCTCTGAAAACAGAGTTCGTATAAGATATCAAGATATGTTTTCATATTCCATGCGTACGTTATTATTAAAGCAGTTATGAATGGCTTCATAACGACTAAATTCGCTTTCACATGTTACATTGCAAATATGTGTACGACATTACAACTCAAAATAGCGTTGTGTATCAACTGGAGAAAACGCAAGCTTTATATAGCAGGTATGCGTTGTACCGTGCACTTTAGATAACGTCGGCTGGTGTTTAAACATTTCAGTGAAGTCATTCCTTTCTGCCAAACAGTGTTCAGCGGGCGCTCGAAAAAAAAAAACTCACTGAAAATTGGCCGCGTATCTGCGTGCTTCGCTGCAAATGTCGTCGAAAGACGATAGTCTTGTGCCGCCCGTACTCCTATGTTTTGCCTTGCCTCAGACAGCGCCTACTCTACGTTGAATTGGCCGCATCTGGCTGGCATTGATAAAATAGAGGCGGCGCTGCGCGAGATGTGGACGCCATCGAAAAACATCAACTTGTGCTGAACCAAGGGCCACTGCCAGCGGCTGGACTTTATCGTCGGCAAAGCGCTTTTTCGTGCAAAGCGTCGCAGTTCATGCACAGCTTCGCATTTTCAGCACAGCCTAAAAGATACTAGGGTCTTTAGAATTACGTATATGTGTACTTTCTAATAAAAGTACACACGACCTGATACTTACATATTAATGTTGCGCCTCAGGTATGCGTAGTATTTGCTTTTTGATCGAATATGTTCACAAGTATGAACGCAAACACCAGTTCAAGATGGCTGGGCGTTCAGAAATTAGTTAAACCTTGGCCCTGTAGCTAGCTGAATCGGGTGACAGACAGACAGAGAGACAGACAGACAGACAGACAGACAGACCAAAATTTTTGCGTTAAATATCCCAAGAAAGTAAAGTTGCAAGGCGGGCTTGTTGGTACGGCATACTTGAATAAAACTAGTAGCGCAAACAAACGGGACACAAGAAGTAACACGGTGTGTGGGTGTCTCCGTGTTACTTCTTGTGTCCCGTGTGTGTGTGTGTCTCCATGTTACTTTTTGTGTCCCGTTTCTTTGCGCTACCAGTTTTATTCAAGTATCCCAAGAAAGACTATCGTCTTTAATAATGCAATAGGGGAGACAACAGAACTGTTTAGAGAATGTTAACCAAGCGAAGCCATGAGTAAGTGAGAGCAAGCAATGCTGTCGATTGTTGCGGTCTCTATGCTTGCGCTTCCTCAAGTATCGCTAGTAGTGATGCAATTACAGATTTAAAAGAAAAGCTGGTTGGCAATAAGAATTTGATGACACTAAGTATTTGTCGCACCATTTTCTGCCTAGCTTGCAAAGTATAGCTAGTAACGGTAGCGGTATCCATTGTACTCGCTGCAATATGAACTAACAGTTGTTGATGGTGCTGGCAAAATGTGGTAGTACCCTTCGCTTGCGCATCCATTGCCCAGATTATTAAATGCGAAGCATTTCTTAGCGAACTTCGGCGACTTTGAGCGTATCTATCTATCTATCTATCTATCTATCTATCTATCTATCTATCTATCTATCTATCTATCTATCTATCTATCTATCTATCTATCTATCTATCTATCTATCTATCTATCTATCTATCTATCTATCTATCTATCTATCTATCTATCTATCTATCTATCTATCTATCTATCTATCTATCTATCTATCTATCTATCTATCTATCTATCTATCTATCTATCTATCTATCTATCTATCTATCTATCTATCTATCTATCTATCTATCTATCTATCTATCTATCTATCTATCTATCTATCTATCTATCTATCTATCTATCTATCTATCTATCTATCTATCTATCTATCTATCTATCTATCTATCTATCTATCTATCTATCTATCTATCTATCTATCTATCTATCTATCTATCTATCTATCTATCTATCTATCTATCTATCTATCTATCTATCTATCTATCTATCTATCTATCTATCTATCTATCTATCTATCTATCTATCTATCTATCTATCTATCTATCTATCTATCTAGCCGCCTACGACTTTGTGCTCTCCCGGCCGTATCGTTAGTGGGATTTATACCACATTTGGTATGACATAACATGACTCTGTGACGAACATAAATGGCTGGTCATATCATGAAAATCATGACTAACTTGTCATGAAAAGTATGATTTACATGCCACGCTCATGGCGTGCTCGCGGCCGTTTCGTTAGCTTGATATACACCAAATTTGGGATTGAGTGACGTGACTGTATGACGAACATAAATGACAAGTGGTAATATGGAAATGATGACATATGAGCGACATGACTTGCATTCCGCGCTCATGGCGCGCTCGCGGCCGTTTCATTAGCTTGATATACACCAAATTTGCTATTGAGGGACACGACTGTATGACGAACATAAATGACAAGTGGTAATATAGTATCATGACTTGTCATGAGCGACATGACTTGCATTCCACGCTCATGGCACGCTCGCGGCCGTTTCGTTAGCTTGATATACACCAAATTTGGTATTGAGGGACATGACTGTATGACGAACATAAATGACAGTCGTATACGAAAATCATGACATGTCATGAGCGACATGACTTGCATGCCACGCTCATGGCGTGCACACGGCCGTTTCCTTAGCTTGATATACACCAAGTTTGGTATTGAGTGACGCGTCTGTATGACGAACAAAAATGACAAGTGGTAATATGGAAATCATGACATGTCATGAGCGACATGACTTGCATTCCACGCTCATGGCGCGCTCGCGGCCGTTTCGTTAGCTTGATATACACCAAATTTGGTATTGAGTGACATGACTGTATAACGAACATAAGTGGCAGGTTGTAACATGAAAATCTTGGCATGCGTGTCATCTACAACGCCATTTACATGCCACGCTCATGGTGCGCTTGCGTCCAGTTCGCTAGCTTGATATACACCAAAATTGGTATTGCGTGACGTGACTGTATGACGAACATAAATAACAGGTCCTAACATGTCAAACGTGACATGCAAATTATGTAAAACAGGATTTGCTCCTTCCTGGCTGCTTCGCATTACATAGATTCCCACAGTGCGTGGGATCTGCCGGCTTTTTTTCACCCTTTTGACGTAGTGGTCATACTTGTGAACGAGAAATTAGAATATACTCTCGAGTAGTCACGAGGATTATGAATGAGAAGAGCATACGTATATATCGCTGCCAGAGAACTCTTCTACCCGCTGCAGAGAACGGCAGGCGTATTTCTACTATAGAACGAATATTAAGCCAGTGGCGGCGCCGTGACCTCCAACAGCGCAAAGGGAGCTACAATTCGAGTTCTATCATCATCATAACCATACCACCACCACCACAACAATTTCATCATCATCATCATCATGAGCTGGACTACGCCCACTGCAGGGCAAAGGCCTCTCCTATGTTCCGCCATTCACCCTGGTCCTGTGCTTTCTGCTACCACGTTATACCTGGAAACTTCTTAATCTCATCTGCCCACCTAATTTTCTGTCTACGCCTCACGCGTTTGGGAGGATAACCAGCGGTTATCCTCCCAACGTGCTACGTGCCCGGCCCATGTCCGTTTCTTCTTCTTGATTTCAACTATGATATCCTTAACCCCCGTTTGTTCCCTGACCCACTCTTCTCTCTTCCTGTCTCTTAAGCAGAAGAAAGCAGAAGAGTAGGTTTGAAAATTAATAGGCATAAAACTGAAGTAATGTGCAACAGTCACGCCAGAGAACAGTGCTTCCAACTTCAAGTGTGGGGACACACTGGAAGTTGTAAAAGAATACGTATACTTAGGACAGGTAGTAACCGCGGAGCCGAACCATGAGAGTGAAACAACTGGAATAAGAATGGGGTGGAGCACATTCGGCAAGCATTCTCAAATGATGAATGGTAGTCTACCGCTATCCGTCAAGAGCATGGTATATAACAGCTGCATCTTGTCGGTACTTACCTACGGAGCAGAAACCTAAAGACTTACAAAGAGGGTTCAACTTCAATTTAGGACGACGCAGCGAGCGATTGAAAGGAAAATTATAGGTGTAAACACCACCATTTATTGTACGCTTAAGGATCTTTCACAACGCATTACACACACGGGGTGGGGGTAACAAATAATATAAAATCGATGTAATAACACGAATTCATTATTTCCCAGAACCGTTCAAGAATGCAGAACAAGGAATTCTATACTCCATTCCAGAAGTTCCATTCAACACTGTGGAGGCTACAGGACCCCTCAGCCAATAGGACGGGTCTCTACTTGCCTGCGTGAGGATCATGCTCATGTGAAGTTTAAGTCATGTTGTAGAAATATTTGATGTATGCAGTTAGACATTTCATGACATACAACACAGTCGTCCACAACAAGACGAATGGAGTATGTGACTGCAGTTTATGAATATGACGAACATAAGAGGGCCAAGTATTAATCGATCCATGATGTAGAGCAGGGGTCTCAAACACGCGGCCCGCGGGCCGCATGCGGCCCGCGAGGCTCTTGGTTGCGGCCCGCGGCCCGCACATGACTGTCTTCGCCCCACATTTTTTTTTAATTTTCTTATTAAGTATGTTAGTGAGCTACACAGGCCTAAGTGGTTTGTTATTATCTCCGTGAGGCACCCCACGCGCTCACCTTGTTTTGAAACATAACTGTGAGCAATCAATATTTCACAATCGGCGCCCAGATTTGAGCCATGTTGGAGAGCGGTAGCAACATGTTAACCCTGTCACCAAATCTAATTCAGAAATGACCTTTATGAGATATGGCAAGGTTTTCTGTTACATCGTTTCCTGGCAAACTGCACAACCTCCCCTCCTCCCGCTCCTACCTCCTTGAGTGTCCCCCGGCCCTTGCGGGACGAAATTGCGCGACTGCGGCCCGCTAGCTGAGGTGAGTTTGAGACCCCTGATGTAGAGGGTCAGTGTGCGGCCGCAAACGCGCTGTTTTGCTCTCCAAGAAAAATATACTCGTAATATGATACTAAAATGTACTCTGACATTCACATTTCTTCGTGTATTAAATTTTCTAAACACCTCAGCCATGCGAGCGAGCAAAACGGAAGTCAGCTTCAAGCTGCCGTACTACTTGCGGAGCAAGATGAGTTTGCCGAAGCTTCGTCTCCGTAGCCTTCGCTCCACTGTGAGGATAAGTTGTCGCCGAGTATTGTTCAGTATAGCAAGAGTGTGGGAAAGTGTGGGAAAGGGGAAGTAAGGTTGAGGAGGACAGAAAGGAGGAAGGTTGAACGAGTATAGAGGGAGATAGATAGATGGTAAGAGAAAGAGAGGAACGGAAAGGGACGAATGCGAGAAAAAGGTAGAACGCGAAAGAACAATTTCATAGAGAGAGATAGAGAGAGGGAGAAAGAAAGACACATAAAGAACGCAAGAGAGAAAAGAGATGCAGAAAGGAAAGAAAGAGAGACAAAGGTAGAAGGAGAAGTATAAACATAGCGAGTATGAGATAAAAAGTACAGACACATAAAAAAAAAACACTAGGCCTGCGCGGTAAGCGCAGCACAGTCATAGCGAAAGCTGGAAGAGCGCTATTTCTAGAACCCGTTGCAAACTATCTCGGGGCTACTAATACAAATACGCTTGCAAGGTACTCACTACTCAATTAACTGATTCGGTGGCTGATGACGATGAAGAATTATGACTGAGCCCTTTGTAATGGGTTGGAAGCATTCAACGACCCAAACGGAGGCAGGGGGTCTGACGCCGCGCCGGCGGCCGCACAAGACAACCACGCGGGCCGCGGGTTGCCGACCCCTGATCTAGATGAACTGATTCTTCGGTTTAGTTTTCTTTTATAGAAAAAAAAAAGCATTGCTAGAGACAACAACGTTTTAAAACTTTTCTAAACTTTCACATGGAAGAAATGAATTTTTAGTATTTCTGTTTCGAAGGGTTTCAATTTTCTTCGCAAATTACACAGAATAAAGGGTTTGGTACAAGCATAAATCATGAGAAGCGCAAATTTATGCTGATGTTTAGCAGTATACTTACTTCCTGGACAGTCAACACGCTGAAGTTTACCATTATTGATTGATTATGCAAATATTGTTGAGCCTATGAAATGGAAAAAGCAAAACTGAAATGAGTTCGCGAGCTTTAGATGACAGTATTAAAATGGGACAGTAAGTCAAGTATTAGTGAACCTCGAAATTGTTTAGACAACTTGGGCTCCCATGACACTTTGTGGAATTATAGGCGCATGCGTCCGACGTGTACACAATATCCTTCCTGCACCGGTGTACCTCGCAAGAGCAGAATGTAATTATCCTGTTATCTCCCTAGAGTGTAAGTTTGCTGGGAAATCTTTGGCCCGTTCACAATGCCTCGCGCCAGCGGTAGACTAAGATTCGCCTTCTAAAAGACAATAAATTTGTTTCTTATTCTTGTGTTTAAGAAACGTGGCGTAAGAAAGATGGCGGAAGAAAGGTGCTCTTAACTACATGCTTTAAGAGCAACAATAAAAAAAAACATTCCTACTGCAATCAAAATTTGCCCATGTCGGGTACGGTAATCAAAGATCAAGGTTGTTGCGGTAAATTTGCCTGAACAACAAAGCTAACAAGGAGCATAGCAAATGGCGGTGCTAGGGCAGGTTCTTTGAGAAAGGCACGCGATCTTCATATCTTACAGTTACGTCAGCGGTTCGTGCCTGACGCGTTTTGCTTAGTTTCTGTCTTGGTAGGGATAGCGCAGCATATTTACAGCCTTTCTGAACGCGCGCAGATTTCCTCGCGGCTTACCGCAGTGTGGTTCATAACATAATTGTTAGGGTTTAACGTCCCAAATTCCGGATTTGATTATGAAGGACGCTTTAGTGCAGGGCTCCGCCAATTTATACAACCTAGGGATTTTAACATTGACCTAAATATTGGTACACGGGCCTCAGGCATTTTCGCATCCATCAAAAATCCGGCAGCCGCAGCCGCGATTCGATCCCGCTACCTTCGGGTCAACTGTCGAGGCTCTGTTATGGTAATGGCGCTCCGAACTGAATGGTGCACATAAATACAGCAGAGCTGTTATGGTCGAGGTTTGCGGTATATCGTAGATAGAAGATTATCATGATCATGAACTTGCACGGCCTCAATCAGCGCCCCAGAACTCGATACAGATGGTTAAAAAGAAAAGCTGCAAACGTGTGGGCCCCGTGTTAAGCGCTGGTTTAATCCCGATGACTTGCTTGGGTCTCCTTGAATGATTGCTTACGTCTGTACAGAAATCTTCATGGCTGTTTGCCTTCCGTGTGTTCCTTTGTGAATTTTTAGTGGACTAGTGCAATGACTAGAGGAACTTGAGCAATATTTGTTTTATAGCAGAGTTAGTCGTTCCGGTCAAGGCTGGTCATGTGTCTTAGGTAGAAAGCTGTCATCATCACGAAAGGACACGCATTCTCTTCATCCTCTGTTTTTTTTATTTGCGACATAGACTTGCCCTTAAGGCATAATATTTGCTGTGTGTATCTCCATTAAATGTGCGCCGTTAGGCCGGTGTTGTGTATGAAGTGAAGCAGTGTCTTGTGGAATGTGTTGTCATGTATCCATCGGCTATAACTGTTTGTGTCACTGTAGCGAAGGCCGGCTTGCAGGAGATGACGGGATCGTTCCGACTGTAACCGTTGGCACGTCCATATCAGATTATATGCATCTGCTTGCATTACCGGAACAGAACAGTACGTGCATGTATCGCCCACTGGTAAATGCGACCAGTTCCACGTTGAGATAAGAGCCGGTGTAAGGGCCACCCCTGCCCGAAGCCTCCTAAGCACGACTTCCCCCGCCCTAGTGAGATGAAGGGGGGAGAGAGCAGACACACGGGCATAAGAGCGCGTGTATCCTGCTGGAGAACATTTTTACGGGCACGGAGTGAGTTTAGGGGTTGAGGTGGAAGGGGAATAGATGGAAGGTCTATGTTAGGAGGGCATTGTGCCTGTTGATCGGCAGCAATATTGTGAGGGTTCGCAGCATGGCCTTGAATCCAGTACCCTCTTCTTGATCGCCTTCCTTTTTGGCTTCGTTCCCAGAACCCTTCTGCCGATTTGTCCCGCGTGGGATGCAATAACTCTGATGCGTGAAAGAACGAGTACAGAGAGAGAGAAAGTGAGAAACAAAAACGGACAGAAAGAAAGATAGAAAAAGACAGAAATTCGTGGCGGAAAAAGTCCCAGTTTCACCGCAAAGGGTGAAGCAATGAATGCGATAGCAAAAAATTGTAATGTTATACAAAGTGAGGCTGGCAGCTAACTCTTTTTGGATCCGATCTCACGCAACTCTAGAAAACGCTCGTTTAAAAGAATACGGCCGCTCCAGGGACACTCTGCTCACCACATTCTCTTTGCGTTGAGAGCGCAGCACGTAGAAGGGGTATACCGGCCCCCCGCTGTCAGCCGCCGAGAAGGGGAGATAACGCGCGCGCCCGCGTCGACCGCGCTCGTAAAATCGAAGGTCGCTCGAGGGACTTCCCCCCCCCCCCCCTTCGCGTCTTTTTCACACTCAAGAACGCCGGGCGGGGCCGGTTGAACAGTTGGGGAGATCTTATCGCATGCTCCTCGGAGCGACGGAGACAGGGCCGGCTCTGTGATCTCCGCTTCAGCCGCGTCCATCGCTCCCGCTCCCCCGCTATTACACGCTGGTGGAAAGTACGACGCGCAAGGGGCTCTTATCAATTTGGACTCCATAAGCGACATGACGGCGACGGCAACGGCAAAAACCCGCCGAGACTGTCCATATAATTGTTATCGCAATAAAATTATTTCCGAGGCGGTACTCCAACCCGGGTACTCACGACCTGATGGCGAGCCCCGTAACCATTAAGCAATCTAAGCACACAAGCAGAGCGTAGCATAGCGTTGCGTATATTGTAGCAATGGATGGGAAAAGGAGGTGAGGGTGACTAGGAGAGGGAGAATGAGTATAGTGAGAGAATGGAAGAACAAGAGAGAAATACATAAAATAAGAAAGATGAAAGAGGTAAATATAGAAGGCGAAAATACGAAGAAAGAAATAGAACGAAAGAGACCACAGAGAGAAAGAAAGGGAAGAGTGAAAAAAGATAGAAATACAGATAAGCAAATAGACAGATGAAATAGCTAGAATGACACAGTCTCAAATAAAAAAAGGATTAAAATATAAACCAAGCACACCCTTGCATTGTATTGTAGAGCAGGAAGTGGGAAAGAGACAGGTGAGAGGGTGAAAGCCAGGACAAGCCAGCTGACCACGAGCTCTGCTGTGATCTGGCCTTGCGCTACTTCGCGCAAGCTGCGCGAAGAATTGTGTAATTTTTTAGGATGATTGATTTTGCAAAAAAAATTGAATGAGGACGAAAAACCAGTCTGAGATCAGCAGTGATATTAAAGAGTCCTTGTTTGTGCTTTTGACAAAGGCTGTACCTAGAATTTAACCCTTAAACGCTCATAAGATATCTATAGTAAATACTGATGCAACATTCTTTGAAAACGCTATTTATTATCCAAAGAATACGATGCAACGTGAAAAGTTTCCTCATACCACTCTAAATTAAAATTATTAGGGTGGGAATATACTTCCCTATGGGCTTTTGGCAGAAGAGCACCAGTGGGGGGAACTTCGAAAGCATGTTACGACATGAACGTGAACATTGCACATAGAACAAATAATCTTTGACCGCTTGTCATTTTGTTCACCTAAACGACAAGCAACGTTCGGAAGTTCATTGTCATCTAGGAAATTGTAGTACAGGTGAAAGCGGCACTTGGTCTGGTACACGTAAAGTTTGTTCGGTCACTTTGGAAGGCCTTGAGGGTGCGTGCTTTGCTGGCTTTTATTTTCAACTGTGTCCGTTCAAAAGTTGTACGAGATGCTAACGCCTTGTATTGCAGTCGTATGGTCATTGTGTGTTGCATCACCATTGGAGCGAGCACTTATGCACAATGGTTCATCCTCGTCATCATCTCCCTCGCTCTCACAAAAGTTGTTTACATCACCAGGTAAAGAAACGTTCAAATCTAGTCCTTCTTCAACTGTCGAGCGCATTTTCTTTTAAAGAAAGAGAAAATCGCATCCTGTGCATTGACACCGTGGAAGGCCCCTAGGTAAGTATATTCCCACTGCACAGTTACAATTCAAATGTCAATAACTTTATTTCCTCGTTAAATTAGGATCTAAAAGTGCGCCAGATAATAGCCCTACACTTTAGGCATTCAGTAAATGCATTTACTGACCTTTCTCACGGCGGCAAATACATTTATGTATGGATTATCGCAGCTGGTGGAAACCCGCGCGACGACCTCCCGCTCAGAGAGAAATGTATTGGGGGGCTCCAACGGAAACTGAAGCACCTCGTAGCTGCTTGCGTTGGGGTCGCTAAAATTTTGTCCTGATGATTCCGAAACATCACTTCAGATGTAGCAACCGTCACAGGGTGGAGGACTTGGGAGTTTTGGAGATAGAGGCGTTTAAATATGGTGGGAAATATGTTCCCTATGGGCGTTTAAGGGTTAACAGGTGTTTAGCTGCTTGAAAGGTCTGCTGTAGCTCTCATAAAGCGCTCCTAAAGAACGGCTATGGATGCCAAGAGGTGTGATATATTCATAAGTGTTCGTGGTGCACAGAGAGACATCTTTCAGCAAAAGAAGGCCACCACTTAAGTCTTCTGAAGTCAATGGTGCGTAGGGCTGTTCACCAATTCTTCTTGTTTTCCGTAGATTCTTAGGGGTATGTTACGTTTTAGCACAACACTGTTTTAGCATCTGTTGTCGGCGACCGATGAAGGCTAACTAATACAGCTAGATGTGCTTAGATTTAGGCACAGAACTTCGGATGGTCCAAAGTTTCGGAAGCCCTCGTAACGGTATGGTGGTTGGCGGGACGTTAAGCCCCAGCAATTATTACTGTTGCAGTCAAGTTACATGAATAGAAAGTCAGAACCGTCATCTACGTACCTCAAACGAGAACATCGCTGCGTTATTAGGATAATAAACTGAGATCATCCAGTCAAAAATGGAGGAGGTGCGGGCACAGGCCTCCACCACGTTGTTCATGACCGTTACATAAGTTAGTTACTGCAGAAACGAATTTCGAAAATGTTGCTTGGTAGTCCTGAACGTTTGTAATATTATTACTAAAGCTGCAACTCCTATACACTGCACGTTTCTCTTATTTCCCATAACGACTTGCCAAAACCCAATACAGCGCACGATACACTTGATCATTATACTGTGGGGATGAGACAGGCTTCCTAGTGTTTTTTTCCACGCTAGCAGCACTTCAGCACGGCCGCTTGATTAAAAAATGCGGGCCGTTGCGTGCCCCAAAAGCAGCGTGAATCATGTGGTTGTTAATCCTCCTAATTTGGGGGCCACAAGACGGGTTGCACCATAGTTGATTAGATAAAACAAAAGTGTCCGTTTGTTGTGGGGTTTCTTGAAGAGCTAGGACACTCTTGGAAAATATTATTGGCGATCAGGTCATCAACACTCCTCTGCATGTATTATCTTCTTCGGAAACAAAGATCTTTTAATAAATCGTTTGGGCTTTCAACGTTATTCAGTGTCGCACGAAAATTCGTAGTAGGAGACGTTGACATCTTGTATTGTCGTACAAAAATGCCACGAAACGCAGCGGCTTCACGACATGCTCATACGGCAGAATACAGCGTCTCGCGCACGCCAGAACCCTCGTTTTTGTCTATTTTTTGTTGTAAAAGCACGCGGCTGTACAGAAACGAGCGCCAACGCGAACGGATCTATCGAAACAGCCTTCACGCTTTTATCCGCGTGTTGTAGAGCGACGCAACAGGCAACATATTTTTTTTATCGAACGGCCGTGGCTTGAGTATCACATCGTGGGTTTTGCTCCGCCTTTATCGATAGATGGCGCGCACTGCGCGATCACGATGGTATTGTTCGGCATGGCACGCATTTTTTTTGACCGAGCCTTGGTATCATTTTCAGCAAATACTCTCACCTCCCTGAAACTGACCTGGCGGTATCCATTTCGTGCTTACATTTACACTTGATTGCAGGACAGCCATTCCATTTTCATGATACTTTCTTCAGAACTTTCAGAAATATGTTAAAAACATACGATGTGAAAGTTTAGCTTCCATTTTCTTGTTATTGTCATCAAAATTGGGCTGATTTAACTTCAAAGGTAGTATACAAGCGCGTGAATTCATGACGTCAGCCGTTGGTATTCAGGCTGATTTCTATGCCTCACTGTAAACATTATTTTCATTATTGCTAAATTTTCGGCAAATAATATAGAGATGTAGAGTGGGCAGATTTGGGCAGGCACTGTTCCTCGCCATAATGAGCACGCTCTTATCACAACTACGGCTTCTCACGTAAAGATACTAATGTGTGCACTAAGTCCCTAGTAGCCAAGACAGCAGCCAGTTGGAATCTCCGCCTGCAGTACCTCCGACCGAGCTCACGGCCATTTAAATCACGATTCTTACAGTTGTTACGAAATGAAACTCCTATATGATGCACCATTCGTTGCGAGACTAAATAAGTAAATGAACATCACGAAGAAGCGGTTCTTCCGATTGGTAAGTTTAAGTAAACTGGGAAATACAATTTGGCTAGAACCATGGCATCGCACACCAAGGCTGAATTAGTCTGTATGCACTAAAACTCTTTTACAAGCTCCTATTCATCCAATGCATTATTCGTGGCACTGCTTTCTCTTCCCCTTCTTCATGTGTCACGTTATAATTCATTTTAATGTCGCGTAGCAGCTTGTATTTTTATGCAGTTAGTATACTGTGTTCTTGTAATAAAATTGCTGCTTTGCTCAAGCACAGGCCTATTGGCCCACATACTGTCTATTCTGGTGAAGTTGTCTGAAGTTGATCTGGAATCGTTAACAACATGCCAGAGAGAAATGGTTTAGCAACTCTGTGTTTTGCATTGTGCAAATCAACCACGATTCTGGCACATGTCGCTCAGTTATGAGATTTTTTTTATCAACCGGGTGATGAAGCTTGTTAGCGCCTTTTTTGTCTAGCCACCTTATTCTTCGGCCATGCTGCTCAAGTGCTTACGACTCAGAAGTGCTCTAGCACTGCCGCAATATGCAAACAAGCACAATTAGGTTGTATTTTTCATGAACGAATAAATGAAACTGCGGCGAAGGACTATCCGAATTTTTTGGTTGGGCCCCAAACAGGTCTGGGTGTTTTTTTTTTTCATTTGATGTAACTTTCTCAATGACAGAAAGAAGGTGTCAACATTACCAGGTAAACTACATTAATTAAATCTTGCGTTATGTTTTTTACTCTCCCTTCAGATGCATTTTTGTATTTGCTATCGTAGAATATACTGGTGTTAACAATAATTCCATCTCCGATTGTGTTTCCTTGCTGCGCTGAAAGGAAAAAATTGCTCTTTTGAGATGTTAGCCGACAAATTTTAATATTATTGCACTTCAAGACATGACAGATTTATGAACACGGGGTGCCGCTGCAGCCTCCAACGTCACCCCGTGTTCATTATTTTTTTACGTCTTCAAGTTTCCACCTTCCCGTATTACTACGCTTGTCATGCACGACAGCATGATTTCTCGTAAACTGGCCCTATTGATCGCGCCGAAATGTCATTGTGTATGTCGTGGTACGCATTAAAAATAACACAAGTAAGTCTAAGTAAAAATGAAACTGCGCCTAGCCATCACACATCAAGTAACAGCAATCTTCAGCTGGTCATTGTTGTCTACGGGCGAGCCATAGGTAGTGTCTGTGCCACGTAGCAAATTTATCCTTGCAAAGATACGTTGTAGTGCGTAACATGCTTTTTCCGAAATCATATGTTTTATCTAATTTAGCATAAACTTGTTTGGAAGACACCTAAAGCTTCTGCTGAATTCACTACCATGGTATTAAAGTGAAAGTTGTCCTTAATATCCTTAGAACTACTCTAGTGAGCAGACACAACCTGTCCCTTAAAAGCCTAATGTACAAATCTGAGAGAGGCATCCGTACAATATACTTTTATGTCATGAAATTGCGTTATAATGCAAAATGACTCACGTCGCTGCGTACCGGGTGTTCAAAATTGAGTTTAAGTCCTTCTTCAAGTGCAGCACTGAGAGGTACGAGAAAGCCACCTTTGCAGATATATTATATATCCACGGGGACCCAATATTAGACGCTGATTATCAGTGTTAGCCGCCGAAGTAAGTAAGATTTTATAATCAACATAGCAGCAACTGCAGCAAGGGGGCATGTATGTACTGAAAAGTCGGAGGCAGTCGTGTTTCTACACAGTTCAACGTGGAAGAATTCTTCTAGCTTGTCTGCGCTCCGAGATGTGCCGCTTGAAAGATTAAGTGAGGTTTGCATGAAAACGCATGTAAGGCGTTGAACACTGGCACAAAGCTCCTTCCCGATGTGCCGCGGCAGTCTTGTGTGGTGTTTAGTCTGACAACGGGTTGAATGATATGGTATGGAAAAAAATCACAGCATAGCCACGGGGTGAATGATGAAGAGTTTGGGGCGAAGCTCGTGAAGCAATCATGGTTACACCGTGAAATGTTCAGTGGTTTCGCCCAGCAGTAATCAAAGCGATTACTGCTGGGTGGCCTCCTTGGCGCGCACCGTCTCGGGATCCGCCTGACGCCGCGCGCGCTTGGCGGCGGCTTCGCGGGCGCGCACTGCCTCGAGATCCGCCTGGCGCCGCGCTCGCGTCGCGGTGGCCTCTCGAGCTTGCACCTCGGGATCCTGCCAACGAGCACGAGCCGCAGCGGCGCGGCCTTCCGCACCCGGCGCTCCTCGTCGTCCATGGTCCGCCAAGCAGCGCGATCCGGCAAGCGCACTCGTACGGCGACGATCCGGGGAATGAGAGATAGCGGGCGCTCGCCGCCCGGCGCAACCCCGCGCAGCCCACGCAGCAGCCAATCGGAGAGCAGCTGCACCACCAACGCCATCTAGCGTACCTTCACCCAACCGCCATATTGTACGCATGTATGTATGGGACAGCGCCCTCTTGGAAACGAGAAGAGAAATGGAGATGACGACACAGAATGCGTACAGCGCCATCTAGTATATCGTCACCCAACTACAGTTTGCATGCATCTCTATGGGACAGCGCCCTCTGTTGTACGATAAGGGAACACTACGGGGTACAGAGGATGTATCGACGATCGACAACCGACCAGGTCTCGCTATAAGGACCTTCACCCCTAAAACGTTATTTAGGTCCGTCGGGGCGTGAACTAGCACGTAGCGGGCCGCTCCCACGTCGGGGCAGATAGGCCTAGCCTCTCCGCCACGTCATGGACCCGTTGGACTGCCCATAGTTGATTTTTTCAAATCCGGACTGCGTAGAGCAGCATCCCACTTGGACGATGTAACGCCCTCGTGAACCCGTAACGCAGGGCACCGCCAGAGCATGTGTTCGAAGCTGGCAAAGTCTGAGCAATGCACGCAAGTGTCCGACGTCTGAATTTCTGGGTAGATCTTGTACAATAGTGCGGGACTGGGATATGCCCCGACCTGCAAGAGTCTGAGCGTCAACGCCTGAGGCCTGTTCAATTTACTGTGTGGCGGCGGATACTTTAGCCTCCTCAGATAAAAGTTCTTGGTGAGATCATTGTACGTGGTTGGAGGATCTTTGTTGTCCAGAACCTCATCGCCGCTCCATTCGATAGCTACGCGGTCGACGAACCCCTCGCGCAGCTCTGTGGGCTGACTCGTTGAGGGTGGACAGAGCACCCTCGATCTGTCCCATGTGAGCGGGGAACGAGACCGTTGTGTGTTGCTTTAATTCCTTATCTCGTCACCGGGGATATACAAAAAATCTAGCCTGTCATCTGCAGCTCTCAAGCAGATCTCATTGGACCTTTTGCATATATCGTATGCTAACCGAATTCATATTTACACAGATGGTTCGGTCTCGGGAAGTTCGACGGGTGCCTTTGTTGTTCCATATAGATCAATCACCGTCAAGTTCAAGACCTCAGACGTCACGACATCTACGGGCTCCGAGCTTGCCGCCCTTCTAGCCGCAATGAAATTTGTTATGCAACCGTCCCGCAGGAAGTGGGCCATAATCTGCGACTCCAAGGCGGCCCTTCAATGTGTGAGAAGTCCACTACGTGGAAACTACCATCATTTGGTGTCTCAAATCAATGAAATTAGTCATCGCGCAACTAATCAAGGACACGACATAGTCTTTCAATGGCTGCCGGGTCACTGTGAGATCAGTGGTAACCACCTCGCCGACAACGCTGCCCGATGTGCCCACGAAGGAGCGTCCACATTGCTCATACCCCTGTCAAGAGTCGACGCTGCAAGAGAACTTCGTCATATCGCGCATAATGCCACGCTTACGCATTGGAACTCTCCACTGAACTCCACTCGTCGCCCACAAAACCTCGAATCGCTACTCCAATTACGCCTACCATCAAAGACTTCGCGACGTGACGCTACAATGCTATGTCGGTTGTGGGTCGGCGTAGCATTTACAAACTCATTCAGCCATCGCATAGGTATGGCTGACTCATCCAAGTGTGATAGCTGCAACTGTGAAGAAACTCTTGACCACGTCTTGTGCCACTGTCCCGACTTTGAACAAGACCGCCGGACTCTCCAGTGTGCCTTGAAAAGACTGGATGATCGTCCCTTTACTCTGGAAAAGATCTTGGGTGCATGGTCTACAAGTACATCAGCCCAGAAAGCCACACGAGCCCTTCTACAATTCTTGAAGGCAACACCGCTGAGCGACCACATGTGAAACCGTGCACTGTGTGTGTCGTGTGCATTGTGCATTTACTTCTCTCCTTTTCTCTCTCTTTCTCTTTTACTCCCTTATTCCCCTCTCCCCACGTGTAGGGTAGCAAACTTGACGTAGTCTAGTTAACCTGCCTACCTTTCCTATATTCATTCTCTCTCTCTCTCCTTATCTCGTACAATCCGCAAGGCTGATTCCGAGACGGTGCCCTTAGCGAATGGTCGGACTGCCGATCTCGAGTCGCTGTATATTGTTCTCCCGTCGTCTAGCAGGGTCAAGGCTATTGCGACCTGTTCGGCAACCTCGGCCGTCATGGTCCGGACCGTTATGGAGTTTGTCACTTTCCCATCTTGATCAACGCTGACTGCGACGAATGCTTTTCCGTTTAGGTACCGTGCAGCTTCGACGAAACAGCAACTCCGGGCATGTGCGTGGGCGTCCTCTAAGAAAGCTTTAGCCCTAGCCCGTCGTCTGCCTACATTGTACTCAGGGTGGACATTACGAGGTATGGGTGCAACGGTAATGCGCTCTCTCTGTTCTCGTGGAATGCTGCAGTATGTGGCGTCAATTTCAGTTGGGGAAACTCCAAGCTCTCTCAAGATGTTTCTCCCGGCACTGGTGGTAGAAAGCTTGGCAAACTGCGCCCTCTCTTGTGATTCAGCTATCTCTTCAAGCGTGTTGTGCACGCCGAGGTGGAGCAGTCTCTCCGGAGATCGTGTACATGGGAAGCCCGAGGGCTCTCTTGACCGCTTTTTTTAATCAACGTGTCCAGCTTGTCCCGCTCTGACCTCTGCCAGTTGTGCATAGCCGCGACGTAAGTGACGTGACACAATTACCTCCAACTTTTGAGTACAAGCATGCCCGCTTGTTGCAGTCACTAAAAAAATCGGTATTCTATTTAGTTATTTGGGCAGCCGACAGTGATAATTATTGTCTAACTTTATGTCTCCCTGAACATAACTTATCTAAGCAAATGTGGTTTTCATGTACCTCGCAGTGCTTCATTTTGAGAAGGCCAAAAAGGTTAATTTTGAACGCCCGGTATACTGCATAATGTAAAATTGTCACAAGCCTAACAGGTGAGTGCTAGAGAATGTCGCAAATCAAAGCTGTTTATTCAAGAAAATGGCTGACTCCGAAAAAATCGCACACATGAACTAACTTCGGCGTTCACCCTCAAGGAGCCAGCTACGACTGTTCTCTGCCCATTTTACCTAATAAATATTTTCTACTCAGAATATAGCTGGTTTCTGCTAACACAAAGCTAAACAAAAAATATCAATCCCGCGTCACAAAAAGAAGCCACCTTACTGCGAAGACATCGCACAAACAGAAACATTTCCTGAACTAGTTGTCGTTAGAACACTAAAATGATTAAATTTGTCTGTGTGAGGCATTCTCCGCCAAAGGGACTACAAATATGAAAAGCTCTCTAGCGTAGCATGTAGGAATAATTGGCAATCATATTGCGACACGGGCTCCTTTCTTTTGTATTTTTATTTTACCGCCCCATCGAACTTGTATCTGCTGCTTTGCCAAACCATATTCGAATGAATGGTAATCCTCGAGATAATCTTAGAACCTTCCGATGAGAATACGCGCAACGCTAACATTAGTTTTCGTTCTGAAACTAGAATCTTCGATGGCACATGTATAACGCTGGAATCTTCGATGGCACATGTATATATACCGACGCGCTTCACCGCTTGGCAGATTATCGACGGAGGCCACTCAGTTCGTCGCTATCAGTGTGAAATGTGTATAGCGGTAGTTTGAGTTTCCTGGGCACAGGTTCGTCCACATAAAGGGGTTTCTCTTGAACACGTCGACGGCCGCCTTCTTGAGCGTCACGACTCTGTGAAAATATTGTCAAAGGCGAAGACGCATGTAAAGGTGAAGACGAATTGAACAGCAGGGCAGAGTCGTAGGCTTTGTCCCATTATTTATACGCTTTTAGACGAAAGTCCTAGATGCCTCATTAAACGCGAATGTTTAACGTCATCGGCGACGTCAATATGACTGATGCACAAAGTTATCATATGATGTTGTAATCATGCATAACAAGTCCCCAAAACTTGTGAAGTCATCATAAATTCATCATGGTATCAATATGACGCCACAACATGACACTGTCGCTTGGAGATTCATCGACTGAGATGAAATGTAGAAGATGACCTTCGACTTCAATACTTGTGACCATTGGGAGTTTTTTGTTCCCGGTTACGCTTCGGTGAAAGTGCACGATAGTATCGCTACACCATGAGCATCCTGATATTCACAGTGGATGGCACGTAGCTTCCGCCACAAGGACTGACGAAGCGACCCCTTCAACACGACACTCGTAAAGCCTATCTTCGGTAGCTCAGATGCACTACGTGAGAAAGTCGGGCGCATAGTGAAAAGTATTGCTGGTGGCTCCTGTAATTTACTGCTGTGTAAGGATTCTGCAAGTATGGAGTTTGTCATGACAGAATATCAGCGCATAAAAGGGAAAAAAATAACTGCACCATAACTTCTAAACACGTCGGCTATGTCCTCCTGCAAAGGTTTGCCCACGCTTCCTCAACCACGAACTCCGGGAAATTAACCAGGATTGCCTGTCGGGATGTCGAGGCCATGACTCGGATCTTTCTATTTTTCGGTCTCGGCTTGTATTCGTGATGCACGTTCAGGTTCCATACTTGCGTCCTTTGGTTTTGAAGCCGCTCGTATTCCAATGTTTCTTTTTTGCTTCCCCATAAGACACTTTAAAGTGCTCGCCGCGATTGGTTCGCCATGTCAGCACGGGAATATCATTGCACTCATACTGCTGCAGTCACCTTAATTTGGACGGGCACACTTTCATACTACCGTGGGGACATGCAATCCAAGTGCACTAAACGCTTTAGTGAATAAAGCGGCTTGCAGAGGGAGTCCATGCCTTGTGACAAAAATGAGATTTTGTACGAGCTGTATTCTATCACTACTCTTTTACTATAATTGAAATGTCAGAGCGAAATAGGCTTTAATTGTAAAGGGCATGAAGTACATGTCACCATGAAAACCTTATGGGTCCGAAAGTTCTGTCGTTTGTTCTCCATGGCACATCAAGCACCCTTTAAAGGGCCCCCCAAACGACCAACAGACCCTTGCGTGCCCCTCTCCGTGTCTTTTCTCTGTCGACAACAACCGTCATGACGTCATCTGAATGATTAGGTGACGTCGCGAATAACAGACGCTGCCAGTGGGCGAAGAGCCTGTTTTCTGCTACTAGATGCACGCGCTTGTTGAGTTTCCACCTCGGACGCTCAGGAAGGCTACTTGGAGAGCTGGATAGGCGAGTTAATGAACGCTGTTAGGCGAAGCAAGGAGTAAAACGAGGAAACGCGTGTTACTGCCCGGGCGTTCGCCGTTTTCCCGTGCACAACTTCAACGCCAAAACTAAATTTCGACCTATGGATGGTTTAGGGCCCCTTTAACGCCGAAATAATTCTGAATAACCTCATTACAGTAACATCTGTTATAGTTATTATAGAGGAAGTTAGATTAGGTTGTAGATACTCGGACGCCTTATTCAAACTGTTCCCTTTTAATACGTGAATCTTCAACTTAAGGTCCACAAGGCTTACAGTCTGAGGGAGGCCAATTTGGTTTTAGGCGGAACTTGATTTTTGTGGAGGTGTTGCGATAGAGATGCTGCATTTCTAGGTGCCAGATAGTGCAAAAGGCTATATGGCACCCGCAAATATGTGCCGCCTTTTGTCCCGAAGTAATTTGCGAAACGCCTGTGTAGTACTCCGCTGTGTAACAGCTCAACCTGGCGAAGCGAAGTGAAAGAAAAAAGTGCAACAAGATTGAGACGTCGGTAATTCCACGCCAAGTGTCCCGGTCAATCTAGAGGCCAACACAGCATATTCAAAAGGAATCGCGCTGACTTCCTGCTTTGAAAAATGTGAATACCTAGAACGTTTTCGCAGGAAATCTTTTGGCCTCGTGGGAACCATCCAAATTCCGCAGTATGTCGTCCAAGTGATGCAGGGCAGAATTTTTTCTGGGAGTTTTATATATTCTGTTAATGTAGCAACAGCTGAGGAATTCGAACTATTTTGATTAGTATTACTGTAAGCATCACCCCGACCTTTCGATGTACAATACCTTCAGGGCTGCAGCCAGGCTCATCAAACACACTGATACATAATGTTTTGA
This sequence comes from Rhipicephalus appendiculatus, assembly GCA_030522465.1. NCBI lineage: Eukaryota > Metazoa > Arthropoda > Arachnida > Ixodida > Ixodidae > Rhipicephalus > Rhipicephalus appendiculatus. The sequence continues at coordinate 53,362 of JALIZH010020307.1, forward strand.
TTCGTGCGAGTTCCTGTGATTGCGCAGCTCGGTAAGCATGCGTAAGTTCCATGGTAAGGATTGGCCGAGCCTTCTGCCTTGAACAATTGATTATGCATGATATCTTGTGTGTACAGGCCGATGACATTCTTTTTTGATACGTCAATAAAAATTTAATGTTTCAAAACAGGTGAAGCTCTTTGCTTGTTATGAAATGAGGCTTATCTCATGTTAGCGACACTTTCCGACATGCAGCTGTTTTATTGTGGGGTTTAATAAGACTTCATGGACATATTTCAGTCACGTAAATACGTCAGCGGAGAAATACAGGTGACAAAGAAAAACCACAAGAAAAAGTTCAGTTCACTTGGATTACCGGCGAGTCGAACCAACGCCCTCTAGCTCTGTGACGATCGGTGCCACGCACTCTACTTGCTTCGCTACTGACTCTCAAGCATGATGCTTCAGAAACGCACCTTATATCTTTCACACGTTCTCCCTTTCTTTCGTAGGCAAGGAATGGTGTCACCATCTTGGTTAGATGGTGTAAAGTACTGCATCATGACACTAGCGAGCACCAGCAGTGATAATGCGGTAGATTCAACTTTCGGTGCAGCGACAGGCACGCCGGCGGCAGGCGGAACGCCTTGCCGAGTTCACAGCTCTAGCTACTAACTGCCTTTCGCGTTCGAAAAGCTCGGTGTGGCAAATGGTTGACGAAGGCGTACGTTACCCTATTACTGAGGAGAATCCCTTCACGATTTTCTCTTTAAATGACGATGTTTTGAATGAGTGCATATCGAGTACCGGTCTTAAGTGCTTGTTGATGTCATCTTTCTGTGGAATTGAGCTTATGCTGTGTCCATGTGTATGTGAACTGCTTCAGCTACCGCAAAGGCTAAATTATCATCATTTGAAGTTGGTCACTGGGATGGCGGTGTGTCACTAGGCGTTAGCGTGGGTGCATCCACATGTAAAGGTGCTATCCCTGCCAAACGCCACTACACATTGATCAAGCCCTCATACATCAAAGCACAATAAACAATCAACTACTCTTGCGAAGACATGGTTCGCTTTCGTGTTATACCAATTCTTAAATTCTTATGACGGAGGGATCCGCCATGCTTTTATCAACAGTCATCTCCTGGTAGAAAAAATTTGTGGTGCGAAGTGTAACTTAAAATTCCTTAGTCTTTTCTGACTGAGGCTGTTTTCATGCAACGTTTCTCCACTCCTTTCTGTTGCATTTGTTTCATAAACCATATTCCCTCCTCCTAGGTTCGCTGACAGCTAAAGGTTCTCAAAATATCCCGCCGGTCAAAGAAATGCCAGGTCACTCAAAGACTTTTGATGACTTGTGAATGCGGGCACACTATGTTTCACTAGAGTGCCACTAAGGAGGTCCTAGTTTTTTTTTTTTTTGCCGTGAGCTATGTTCACGACGTCCTCCAACCGTGGATGCAAAAAGCGGCCAACAAAGCCGGCAGGTGCTTGGGGAAGATGGACCGAGTGTGTGAGGACAGATATACGTGATGACTACTTCTACAATACTGTCCACTGTCTAGCCCGATCTCATGAGAGTGTTGACGTCAAAATTGTGGCCCCAGTAGCAGGAGCCGGTAACGCAGTGTGCAAAGGTCTACAATCTCGGTCGCGCTGGTTTACTGCGGTGGGCAATGGGCGAGTTCTGTGCGAGGGATGATAAGTTGAAAACGTATTACACCAATGTTGTTGTTTTTTTTTCGGAATTCACACAGCTTTTAAGTGGGGAGGACTTTTGGGGCCCGTGTTATTGTTATCCATTGCATTTGGCGTGATGACGCTCATGGTAAACCACACAATATAGGCCATAACAAGGTAACCAATGCTCAAACCCTGGTAAAAGTGAACGGACATGGTCTAAATATTATAATTAACAGAAATAGTCAAGAAGTAATCGCAATATTTCACCTGAAATCACTAAAACGATTGGTAAACATGGGGGCTGACTCTAGCGGGCCGCAACCAGCTGGTGCCAGCACGTCGCATAGGAACGAATGCCCCTCACCCTGTGCCGCCTGTGCGTCGGCGCTGGGCCAGCGCGGCACTGCGTCGCTACGTGGCCACATCCGATAGGGGGAAACAACCTAGCAAAACTCGCTGTAGCTGTCACGTATCTAAACTTCCAAAACAAGTAGGAAGTCGATAAAGCGGAGTGAAATGTAGGCGCACGTGTCACACGCAGATTGTGTGAATCTGCCTAACAAGATTCTACTCGTGCCAGGGAAACCCTATAAGCTTACCTCAAACATTGACGTCATTGACGCTTTGGTTAACGGAGCAGTGGGAACTCTACATTCGGGAATCGCTGGGTGCCCTTGCGACGCACTTCTTTAGGTTTCACAGTAGTGGAGCTGTCATACGTATTTACAAACTCATTCTCCTTGGAGCGATTATTCAGGCGAAGAGGCACCTCAAGTTACAGCGTGCGCTGACATCCAACACGCGAATAAGAAACTTAGGACAGCGTAACCGAGGGTTACGTGGCGGGGCCATGATGCCCTCTTGCTTCACGTAACAGCTGGTCTTCCAGAACGGCAGCCAATGTTTCCTTTCCCATGTTTTCATTCTCCGAGACGCACAAGTGTCACAACGTCGCACCCAGTGGAAATTCAGATGGCATTTCGTAGATACATACACAAGTGTCCTTGCTCAATTAGCAATCTGATTGTTTCGCAACAGGGACGAGAGTGTATTCATCATAATGATCATCGTCAGCCTAACTACGCCCATTGCAGGGGAGAGGCTTCTCCTATGTTCTGCCAACCAAACTGGTCCTGTACTTTCTGCCGCCACGTTATGCCTGCAAACTTAATATCATCTGACCACCTAATTTTGTGTCTCCTCCTCACGCGTTTCCTTTCTCTTGAAATCTTGTCAGTTGTCCTAAATGACCAGCGGCTATCCTGAATATGCGCTACGTGCCCGGCCCACGTCCATTTCTTCTTCTTGATCTCAAGTATAATATCCTTAACCCCCGTTTGTTCCATCACCCACTCTGCTCTCTTCCTGGGTCTTAAGGTTGCACCTATCATATTTCTTTCCATCGTTCGCAGCGTCGCCCTCAACTTAACTTGAACCCTTCTTGTAAGCCTTCAGGTTTCTGCTCCGTAGGTAAGCACCAATAAGATACAGCTGTTATGTCAGCCTTCTTCTTGAGGGATAGCGGTAGACTACTATTCATCATTTCAGAATGCTTGCCGAATGTGCTTCACCCCCATCCTTAGTCTTCTAGTTATTCTACTCTCGTGGTTCGGCTCCGCGGTTTCTAACCATCCTTAGTACACCTATGCCTTAACAACTTCCAATGCTTCGCCGCCTATCGCTAAGCGCTTTTCTCTGTCGAGACTGTTGCAGATTACTTTAGTTTTATGCGTGTTATTTTCACAAGACCAATTCTTCTGCTTTCCATTTCCAGTTCAGCAATAATGAGTTGCAATTCATCCCCTGAGTTACTCATCAATGCAGTGTCATCAGCGAATTGCAGGATTCTGAGATGCTCCCCAATAACTCATATCCCTAACTATTCCCAATATAGGGCCCTGAAAACCCCCTGTAAACACGCGGTGAATAGCATTGGACAGATCGTGTCTGCCTGCTTTACACCCTTTTTTATTGGGAGTCTGAAGCATTCTTTATGGATGACTGTGGTGGCTGTGGGAGCCGCTGTAGATTTCTTCAAGTATCTTTATATTGTCACGTGGTCATGACGGTGCAGAAGACACCAGAAGATCTCGGGAATACGTAACTCTTTATTTGGCCAAAGTTGTGGCCGGGCAACAAAGTTAAGCTGCAAGCGAGCAATGCATGATGTGCCTAAACTGATAGCGGTGAACAGTGCGTCGGCCATCGATAAAACTGTCCATCGTTGGAACGCACCGTCTTATATACATCAGGGGCGCTATTTTGTAAGCGTTCTAGCATAGAACGGGGAGGAGGATCGAACAAGAAGAGCAGGGAAGCAAACAGCCAATAGGCGAGCTGGGGAGTTCAGGAATGTATGCCGTGCATTAAGAAATGTATAATTATTATAACTGAACATCAATATTTAGAGGCATTGTTTTTCGCAGCTTGAAGTTGAAGAGCTCGGTGACTTTGACAATTAACTTCTGTTAATGTCTTGACGTAGCACCAGGTGGTGTCGCAGTGGCGCTGGCCCCCACGCTGTTTAAACCAATGCTTCTAGTATTAGCAGCATTAGTGTACTTGTAAAATTCAAATGGCGCGACAATTCGAACCGTTACCCAGTTGTCGAAATAGCGCAGCAATTGAGAAGAGGTCCGCGCTTTCCCGACAACCAAAGGGCTTTCTGCTCTCATTTATGGAGCGGCATCCCCAGTTAGCCTTACGCGCAAGCGAGCTCACCCACGAGTACACAGCAGCGGACAGGCGTCGGCTGCGGGGCGGTAGAGAGATGCGCAGGAAGCCGACTCCTCCGGCCCCAGCGCTTACGTTTCGATCCAAGCCGAGTTGTCCGCGGAGACTGTTTTGTAGCCATACCATCGATAGAACGACGCCCGAGCCCGTTATAACAACCTCTCTGTTCTACGCACATTTTGTGGCTATTCGCACGTCTTGACCGTCGGAATAGCCTCATAGCCTCGACCAATCGCGCATGTCTTTCCCTCCTCTTTTTGTTCGATCCTCCTCCCCGTTCTATGCTAGAAGGCTTACAAAATAGCGCCCCAGGGGAGCTATTCTCGCGGTGTCCATTTAGTGAGCATGTCCACTTCGGCTTCCACTGATTGGCTAGAGCTCGGCAAGCAGCGCGCCGCCTGTTTCCGGTCTTTCTTCTGCAACGTCATTTTGACGCCACGCAGCTTTCACAACTCTCGACACAAATGAGAAAGACGGAATGCATTTCGCCGCAACGAATGCTGCCCCCAGAGATCCGCTTTTGGACGCATATCTTGGATGTCAT
>JALIZH010020308.1:0-15282 GCA_030522465.1 Rhipicephalus appendiculatus
GGGACGCCCTTCTTATACTTTGTAAAATAACATCTCTTGTGTATGTACAATGTATGTAGTTCATGCATGATAAAGCAATCATCCTTGAAAGGGAAATGAGTGCCCGAGCTCATCGAGGGACGCCCTTCTTATACTTTGTAAAACAACATCTCTTCTGTATGTACAATGTATGTGCTTCATGCATCATAAAGCAATCATCCTTAAAGGGAAAAGAGTGCCCGAGCTCATCGAGGGACGCCCTTCTTGTACTTTGCAAAAGAACATATCTTGTTTATGTACAATGTATGTAGTTCATGCATCATAAAGCAATCATCCTTAAAGGGAAACGAGTGCCCCAGCTCATCGAGGGACGCCCTTCTTATACTTTGCAAAAGAACATCTCTTGTGTATGTACAATGTATGTTGCTCATGCATCATAAAGTAATCATCCTTAAAGGGAAACGAGTGCCCGAGCTCATCGATGGACCCCCTTCTTATACTTTGCAAAAGAACATATCTTGTGTATGTACAATGTATGTACTTCATGCATCATAAAGCAATCATCCTTAAAGGGAAACGAGTGCCCGCGCTCATCGAGGGACGCCCTTCTTATACTTTGTAAAATAACATCTCTTGTGTATGTACAATGTATGTAGTTCATGCATGATAAAGCAATCATCCTGGAAGGGAAATGAGTGCCCGAGCTCATCGAGGGACGCCCTTCTTATACTTTGTAAAACAACATCTCTTCTGTATGTACAATGTATGTGGTTCATGCATCATAAAGCAATCATCCTTAAAGGGAAACGAGTGCCCGAGCTCATCGAGGGACGCCCTTCTTATACTTTCTAAAATAACGTCTCTTGGGTATGTACAATGTATTTAGTTCATGCATCATAAAGCAATCATCCTTAAAGGGAAACGAGTGCCCGAGCTCATCGAGGGACGCCCTTCTTATACTTTGTAAAACAACATCTCTTCTGTATGTACAATGTATGTGGTTCATGCATCATAAAGCAATCATCCTTAAAGGGAAACGAGTGCCCGAGCTCATCGAGGGACGCCCTTCTTGTACTTTGCAAAAGAACATATCTTGTGTATGTACAATGTATGTAGTTCATGCATCATAAAGCAATCATCCTTAAAGGGAAACGAGTGCCCGAGCTCATCGAGGGACGCCCTTCTTATACTTTGCAAACGAACATATCTTGTGTATGTACAATGTATGTACTTCATGCATCATAAAGCAATCATCCTTAAAGGGAAACGAGTGACCCGAGCTCATGGAGGGACGCCCTTTCTTATAGTTTGTAAAATAACATCTCTTGTGTATGTACAATGTATGTACTTCATGCATCATAAAGCAATCATCCTTAAAGGGAAACGAGTGACCGAGCTCATGGAGGGACGCCTTTCTTATAGTTTGTAAAATAACATCTCTTGTGTATGTACAATGTATGTAGTTCATGCATCATAAAGCAATCATCCTTAAAGGGAAATGAGTGCCCGAGCTCATCGAGGGACGCCCTTCTTATACTTTGCAAAAGAACATCTGTTGTGTATGTACAATGTATGCAGTTCATGCATCATAAAGCAACCATCGCTAAAGGGAAACGAGTGCCCGAGCTCATCGAGGGACGCCCTTCTTCTACTTTGTAAAACAACATCTCTTCTGCATGTACAATGTATGTGGTTCATGCATCATAAAGCAATCATCCTTAAAGGGAAACGAGTGCCCGAGCTCATCGAGGGACGCCCTTCTTATACTTTCTAAAATAACGTCTCTTGGGTATGTACAATGTATTTAGTTCATGCATCATAAAGCAATCATCCTTAAAGGGAAACGAGTGCCCGAGCTCATCGAGGGACGCCCTTCTTATACTTTGCAAAAGAACATCTCTTGTGTATGTACAATGTATGTACTTCATGCATCATAAAGCAATCATCCTTAAAGGGAAACGAGTCCCGGCGCTCATCGAGGGACGCCCTTCTTATACTTTGTAAAATAACATCTCTTGTGTATGTACAATGTATGTAGTTCATGCATGATAAAGCAATCATCCTTGAAGGGAAATGAGTGCCCGAGCTCATCGAGGGACGCCCTTCTTATACTTTGTAAAACAACATCTCTTCTCTATGTACAATGTATGTGCTTCATGCATCATAAAGCAATCATCCTTAAAGGGAAAAGAGTGCCCGAGCTCATCGAGGGACGCCCTTCTTGTACTTTGCAAAAGAACATATCTTGTTTATGTACAATGTATGTAGTTCATGCATCATAAAGCAATCATCCTTAAAGGGAAACGAGTGCCCCAGCTCATCGAGGGACGCCCTTCTTATACTTTGCAAAAGAACATCTCTTGTGTATGTACAATGTATGTTGCTCATGCATCATAAAGTAATCATCCTTAAAGGGAAACGAGTGCCCGAGCTCATCGAGGGACGCCCCTTCTTATACTTTGCAAAAGAACATCTCTTGTGTATGTACAATGTATGTAGTTCATGCATCATAAAGCAATCATCCTTAAAGGGAAACGAGTGCCCGAGCTCATCGAGGGACGCCCTTCTTATACTTTGTAAAACAACATCTCTTCTGTATGTACAATGTATGTGGTTCATGCATCATAAAGCAATCATCCTTAAAGGGAAACGAGTGCCCGAGCTCATCGAGGGACGCCCTTCTTCTACTTTGTAAAACAACATCTCTTCTGTATGTACAATGTATGTAGTTCATGCATGATAAAGCAATCATCCTTAAAGGGCAAATGAGTGCCCGAGCTCATCGAGGGACGCCCTTCTTATACTTTGTAAAACAACATCTGTTCTGTATGTACAATGTATGTGGTTCATGCATCATAAAGCAATCATCCTTAAAGGGAAACGAGTGTCCAAGCTCATCGAGGGACGCCCTTTCTTATAGTTTGTTAAATAACACCTCTTGTGTATGTACAATGTATGTAGTTCATGCATCATAAAGCAATCATCCTTAAAGGGAAACGAGTGCCCGAGCTCATCGAGGGACGCCCTTCTTATACTTTGCAAAAGAACATCTCTTGTGCATGTACAATGTATGTAGTTCATGCATCATAAAGCAATCATCCTTAAAGGGAAACGAGTGCCCGAGCTCATCGAGGGACGCCCTTCTTATACTTTGCAAAAGAACATCTCTTGTGTATGTACAATGTATGTAGTTCATGCATCATAAAGCAATCATCCTTAAAGGGAAACGAGTGCCCGAGCTCATCGAGGGACGCCCTTCTTATACTTTGTAAAACAACATCTCTTCTGTATGTACAATGTATGTGGTTCATGCATCATAAAGCAATCATCCTTAAAGGGAAACGAGTGCCCCAGCTCATCGAGGGACGCCCTTCTTATACTTTGCAAAAGAACATCTCTTGTGTATGTACAATGTATGTAGTTCATGCATCATAAAGCAATCATCCTTAAAGGGAAACGAGGGCCCGAGCTCATCGAGGGACGCCCTTCTTGTACTTTGTAAAATAACATCTCTTGTGTATGTACAATGTATGTAGTTCATGCATCATAAAGCAATCATCCTTAAAGGGAAACGAGTGCCCGAGCTCATCGAGGGACGCCCTTCTTATACTTTGCAAAAGAACATCTCTTGTGTATGTACAATGTATGTACTTCATGCATCATAAAGCAATCATCCTTAAAGGGAAACGAGTGCCCGAGCTCATCGAGGGACGCCCTTTCTTATACTTTGTAAAATAACATCTCTTGTGTATGTACAATGTATGTAGTTCATGCATCATAAAGCAATCATCCTTAAAGGGAAATGAGTGCCCGAGCTCATCGAGGGACGCCCTTCTTATACTTTGCAAAAGAACATCTCTTGTGTATGTACAATGTATGTAGTTCATGCATCATAAAGCAATCATCCTTAAAGGGAAACGAGTGCCCGAGCTCATCGAGGGACGCCCTTCTTATACTTTGTAAAATAACATCTCTTGTGTATGTACAATGTATGTAGTTCATGCATCATAAAGCAATCATCCTTAAAGGGAAACGAGTGCCCGAGCTCATCGAGGGACGCCCTTCTTATACTTTGTAAAACAACATCTCTTCTGTATGTACAATGTATGTGGTTCATGCATCATAAAGCAATCATCCTTAAAGGGAAACGAGTGCCCGAGCTCATCGAGGGACGCCCTTCTTATACTTTGTAAAATAACATCTCTTGTGTATGTACAATGTATGTAGTTCATGCATCATAAAGCAATCATCCTTAAAGGGAAACGAGTGCCCGAGCTCATCGAGGGACGCCCTTCTTATACTTTGTAAAACAACATCTCTTGTGTATGTACAATGTATGTGGTTCATGCATCATAAAGCAATCATCCTTAAAGGGAAACGAGTGCCCGAGCTCATCGAGGGACGCCCTTCTTATACTTTGCAAAAGAACATCTCTTGTGTATGTACAATGTATGTAGTTCATGCATCATAAAGCAATCATCCTTAAAGGGAAACGAGTGCCCGAGCTCATCGAGGGACGCCCTTCTTATACTTTCTAAAATAACGTCTCTTGTGTGTGTACAATGTATGTAGTTCATGCATCATAAAGCAATCATCCTTAAAGGGAAACGAGTGCCCGAGCTCATCGAGGGACGCCCTTCTTATACTTTGCAAAAGAACATCTCTTGTGTATGTACAATGTATGTACTTCATGCATCATAAAGCAATCATCCTTAAAGGGAAACGAGTGGCCGCGCTCATCGAGGGACGCCCTTCTTCTACTTTGTAAAACAACATCTCTTCTGTATGTACAATGTATGTAGTTCATGCATCATAAAGCAATCATCCTTAAAGGGAAATGAGTGCCCGAGCTCATCGAGGGACGACGCCCTTCTTATAGTTTGTAAAACAACATCTGTTCTGTATGTACAATGTATGTGGTTCATGCATCATAAAGCAATCATCCTTAAAGGGAAACGAGTGCCCGAGCTCATCGAGGGACGCCCTTTCTTATAGTTTGTAAAATAACACCTCTTGTGTATGTACAATGTATGTAGTTCATGCATCATGAAGCAATCATCCTTAAAGGGAAATGAGTGCCCGAGCTCATCGAGGGACGCCCTTTTTATACTTTGCAAAAGAACATCTCTTGTGCATGTACAATGTATGTAGTTCATGCATCATAAAGCAATCATCCTTAAAGGGAAACGAGTGCCCGAGCTCATCGAGGGACGCCCTTCTTATACTTTGCAAAAGAACATCTCTTGTGTATGTACAATGTATGTAGTTCATGCATCATAAAGCAATCATCCTTAAAGGGAAACGAGTGCCCGAGCTCATCGAGGGACGCCCTTCTTATACTTTGTAAAACAACATCTCTTCTGTATGTACAATGTATGTGGTTCATGCATCATAAAGCAATCATCCTTAAAGGGAAACGAGTGCCCCAGCTCATCGAGGGACGCCCTTCTTATACTTTGCAAAAGAACATCTCTTGTGTATGTACAATGTATGTAGTTCATGCATCATAAAGCAATCATCCTTAAAGGGAAACGAGTGCCCGAGCTCATCGAGGGACGCCCTTCTTATACTTTGTAAAACAACATCTCTTCTGTATGTACAATGTATGTGGTTCATGCATCATAAAGCAATCATCCTTAAAGGGAAACGAGTGCCCGAGCTCATCGAGGGACGCCCTTCTTATACTTTGTAAAATAACATCTCTTGTGTATGTACAATGTATGTAGTTCATGCATCATAAAGCAATCATCCTTAAAGGGAAACGAGTGCCCGAGCTCATCGAGGGACGCCCTTCTTATACTTTGTAAAACAACATCTCTTCTGTATGTACAATGTATGTGGTTCATGCATCATAAAGCAATCATCCTTAAAGGGAAACGAGTGCCCGAGCTCATCGAGGGACGCCCTTCTTGTACTTTGCAAAAGAACATATCTTGTGTATGTACAATGTATGTAGTTCATGCATCATAAAGCAATCATCCTTAAAGGGAAACGAGTGCCCGAGCTCATCGAGGGACGCCCTTCTTATACTTTGCAAAAGAACATATCTTGTGTATGTACAATGTATGTACTTCATGCATCATAAAGCAATCATCCTTAAAGGGAAACGAGTGACCCGAGCTCATCGAGGGACGCCCTTTCTTATAGTTTGTAAAATAACATCTCTTGTGTATGTACAATGTATGTAGTTCATGCATCATAAAGCAATCATCCTTAAAGGGAAACGAGTGACCCGAGCTCATGGAGGGACGCCCTTTCTTATAGTTTGTAAAATAACATCTCTTGTGTATGTACAATGTATGTAGTTCATGCATCATAAAGCAATCATCCTTAAAGGGAAACGAGTGCCCGAGCTCATCGAGGGACGCCCTTCTTATACTTTGTAAAACAACATCTCTTCTGTATGTACAATGTATGTGGTTCATGCATCATAAAGCAATCATCCTTAAAGGGAAACGAGTGCCCGAGCTCATCGAGGGACGCCCTTCTTATACTTTGCAAAAGAACATCTCTTGTGTATGTACAATGTATGTACTTCATGCATCATAAAGCAATCATCCTTAAAGGGAAACGAGTCCCGGCGCTCATCGAGGGACGCCCTTCTTATACTTTGTAAAATAACATCTCTTGTGTATGTACAATGTATGTAGTTCATGCATGATAAAGCAATCATCCTTGAAGGGAAATGAGTGCCCGAGCTCATCGAGGGACGCCCTTCTTATACTTTGTAAAACAACATCTCTTCTGTATGTACAATGTATGTGCTTCATGCATCATAAAGCAATCATCCTTAAAGGGAAACGAGTGCCCGAGCTCATCGAGGGACGCCCTTCTTGTACTTTGCAAAAGAACATATCTTGTGTATGTACAATGTATGTAGTTCATGCATCATAAAGCAATCATCCTTAAAGGGAAACGAGTGCCCCGAGCTCATCGAGGGACGCCCTTCTTATACTTTGCAAAAGAACATCTCTTGTGTATGTACAATGTATGTAGTTCATGCATCATAAAGCAATCATCCTTAAAGGGAAACGAGTGCCCGAGCTCATCGAGGGACGCCCCCTTCTTATACTTTGCAAAAGAACATCTCTTGTGTATGTACAATGTATGTACTTCATGCATCATAAAGCAATCATCCTTAAAGGGAAACGAGTGCCCGAGCTCATCGAGGGACGCCCTTCTTATACTTTGTAAAATAACATCTCTTGTGTATGTACAATGTATGTAGTTCATGCATCATAAAGCAATCATCCTTAAAGGGAAACGAGTGCCCGAGCTCATCGAGGGACGCCCTTCTTATACTTTGTAAAACAACATCTCTTCTGTATGTACAATGTATGTGGTTCATGCATCATAAAGCAATCATCCTTAAAGGGAAACGAGTGCCCGAGCTCATCGAGGGACGCCCTTCTTATACTTTGCAAAAGAACATCTCTTGTGTATGTACAATGTATGTACTTCATGCATCATAAAGCAATCATCCTTAAAGGGAAACGAGTGGCCCGCGCTCATCGAGGGACGCCCTTCTTCTACTTTGTAAAACAACATCTCTTCTGTATGTACAATGTATGTAGTTCATGCATCATAAAGCAATCATCCTTAAAGGGAAATGAGTGCCCGAGCTCATCGAGGGACGACGCCCTTCTTATAGTTTGTAAAACAACATCTGTTCTGTATGTACAATGTATGTGGTTCATGCATCATAAAGCAATCATCCTTAAAGGGAAACGAGTGTCCAAGCTCATCGAGGGACGCCTTTCTTATAGTTTGTAAAATAACACCTCTTGTGTATGTACAATGTATGTAGTTCATGCATCATGAAGCAATCATCCTTAAAGGGAAATGACTGCCCGAGCTCATCGAGGGACGCCCTTCTTATACTTTGCAAAAGAACATCTCTTGTGCATGTACAATGTATGTAGTTCATGCATCATAAAGTAATCATCCTTAAAGGGAAACGAGTGCCCGAGCTCATCGAGGGACGCCCTTCTTATACTTTGCAAAAGAACATCTCTTGTGTATGTACAATGTATGTAGTTCATGCATCATAAAGCAATCATCCTTAAAGGGAAACGAGTGCCCGAGCTCATCGAGGGACGCCCTTCTTGTACTTTGTAAAACAACATCTCTTCTGTCTGTACAATGTATGTGGTTCATGCATCATAAAGCAATCATCCTTAAAGGGAAACGAGTGCCCCAGCTCATCGGAGGGACGCACTTCTTATACTTTGCAAAAGAACATCTCTTGTGTATGTACAATGTATGCAGTTCATGCATCATAAAGCAATCATCGCTAAAGGGAAACGAGTGCCCGAGCTCATCGAGGGACGCCCTTCTTCTACTTTGTAAAACAACATCTCTTCTGCATGTACAATGTATGTGGTTCATGCATCATAAAGCAATCATCCTTAAAGGGAAACGAGTGCCCGAGCTCATCGAGGGACGCCGTCCTTATACTTTCTAAAATAACGTCTCTTGAGTATGTACAATGTATGTAGTTCATGCATCATAAAGCAATCATCCTGAAAGGGATACGAGGGCGCGAGCTCATCGAGGGACGCCGTTCTTGTACTTTGTAAAATAACATCTCTTGTGTATGTACAATGTATGTAGTTCATGTATACTGAAGCAATCATCCTTAAAGGGAAATGAGTGCCCGAGCTCATCGAGGGACGCCCTTTTTATACTTTGCAAAAGAACATCTCTTGTGCATGCACAATGTATGTAGTTCATGCATCATAAAGTAATCATCCTTAAAGGGAAACGAGTGTCCGAGCTCATCGAGGGACGCCCTTCTTGTACTTTGCAAAAGAACATATCTTGTGTATGTGCAATGTATGTAGTTCATGCATCATAAAGCAATCATCCTTAAAGGGAAACGAGTGCCCCAGCTCATCGAGGGACGCCCTTCTTATACTTTGCAAAAGAACATCTCTTGTGTATGTACAATGTATGTAGTTCATGCATCATAAAGTAATCATCCTTAAAGGGCAAACGAGTCCCCGAGCTCATCGAGGGACGCCCTTCTTATACTTTGTAAAACAACATCTCTTCTCTATGTACAAAGTATGTGCTTCATGCATCATAAAGCAATCATCCTTAAAGGGAAAAGAGTGCCCGAGCTCATCGAGGGACGCCCTTCTTATACTTTGTAAAACAACATCTCTTCTGTATGTACAATGTATGTGGTTCATGCATCATAAAGCAATCATCCTTAAAGGGAAACGAGTGGCCGCGTTTATCGAGGGACGCCCTTCTTCTACTTTGTAAAACAACATCTCTTCTGTATGTACAAAGTATGTAGTTCATGCATGATAAAGCAATCATCCTCAAAACGAAATGAGTGCCCGAGCTCATCGAGGGACGACGCCCTTCTTATAGTTTGTAAAACAACATCTGTTCTGTATGTACAATGTATGTGGTTCATGCATCATAAAGCAATCATCCTTAAATGGAAACGAGTGTCCAAGCTCATCGAGGGACGCCTTTCTTATAGTTTGTTAAATAACACCTCTTGTGTATGTACAATGTATGTAGTTTTTGCATCATGAAGCAATCATCCTTAAAGGGAAATGACTGCCCGAGCTCATCGAGGGACTCCCTTTTTATACTTTGCAAAAGAACATATCTTGTGCATGTACAATATATGTAGTTTATGCATCATAAAGTAATCATCCTTAAAGGGAAACGAGTGCCCGAGCTCATCGAGGGACACCGTTCTTATATTTTGCAAAAGAACATCGCTTGTGTATGTACAATGTATGTAGTTCATGCATCATAAAGCAATCATCCTTAAAGGGAAACGAGTGCCCGAGCTCATCGAGGGACGCCCATCTTGTACTTTGTAAAACAACATCTCTTCTGTATGTACAATTTATGTGGTTCATGCATCATAAAGCAATGATCCTTAAAGGGAAACGAGTGCCCCAGCTCATCGAGGGACGCACTTCTTATACTTTGCAAAAGAACATCTCTTGTGTATGTACAATGTATGTACTTCATGCATCATAAAGCAATCATCCTTAAAGGGAAACGAGTGCCCGAGCTCATCGAGGGACGCCCTTTCTTATAGTTTGTAAAATAACATCTCTTGTGTATGTACAATGTATGTAGTTCATGCATCATAAAGCAATCATCCTTAAAGGGAAACGAGTGCCCGAGCTCATCGAGGGACGCCCTTTCTTATACTTTGTAAAATAACATCTCTTGTGTATGTACAATGTATGTAGTTCATGCATCATAAAGTAATCATCCTTAAAGGGAAACGAGTGCCCGAGCTCATCGAGGGACGCCCTTCTTATACTTTCTAAAATGAACATCTCTTGTGTATGTACAATGTATGTAGTTCATGCGTCATAAAGCAATCATCCTTAAAGGGAAAAGATTGCCCGAGCTCATCGAGGGACGCCCTTTTGCACTTTGTAAAACAACATCTCTTCGGTATGTACAATGTATGTGGTTCATGCATCATAAAGCAATCATCCTTAAAGGGAAACGAGTGCCCGAGCTCATCGAGGGACGCCCTTCTTATACTTTGCAAAAGAACATCTCTTGTGTATGTACAATGTATGTAGTTCATGCATCATAAAGCAATCATCCTTAAAGGGAAACGAGTGCCCGAGCTCATCGAGGGACGCCCTTCTTATACTTTCTAAAATAACGTCTCTTGTGTGTGTACAATGTATTTAGTTCATGCATCATAAAGCAATCATCCTTAAAGGGAAACGAGTGCCCGAGCTCATCGAGGGACGCCCTTCTTATACTTTGCAAAAGAACATCTCTTTTGTGTATGTACAATGTATGTACTTCATGCATCATAAAGCAATCATCCTTAAAGGGAAACGAGTGGCCGCGCTCATCGAGGGACGCCCTTCTTCTACTTTGTAAAAGAACATCTCTTCTGTATGTACAATGTATGTAGTTCATGCATGATAAAGCAATCATCCTTAAAGGGAAATGAGTGCCCGAGCTCATCGAGGGACGACGCCCTTCTTATAGTTTGTAAAACAACATCTGTTCTGTATGTACAATGTATGTGGTTCATGCATCATAAAGCAATCATCCTTAAAGGGAAACGAGTGTCCAAGCTCATCGAGGGACGCCTTTCTTATAGTTTGTAAAATAACACCTCTTGTGTATGTACAATGTATGTAGTTCATGCATCATGAACCAATCATCCTTAAAGGGAAATGACTGCCCGAGCTCATCGAGGGACGCCCTTTTTATACTTTGCAAAAGAACATCTCTTGTGCATGTACAATGTATGTAGTTCATGCATCATAAAGTAATCATCCTTAAAGGGAAACGAGTGCCCGAGCTCATCGAGGGACGCCCTTCTTATACTTTGCAAAAGAACATCTCTTGTGTATGTACAATGTATGTAGTTCATGCATCATAAAGCAATCATCCTTAAAGGGAAACGAGTGCCCGAGCTCATCGAGGGACGCCCATCTTGTACTTTGTAAAACAACATCTCTTCTGTATGTACAATTTATGTGGTTCATGCATCATAAAGCAATGATCCTTAAAGGGAAACGAGTGCCCCAGCTCATCGAGGGACGCACTTCTTATACTTTGCAAAAGAACATCTCTTGTGTATGTACAATGTATCTAGTTCATGCATCATAAAGCAATCATCCTGAAAGGGATACGAGGGCCCGAGCTCATCGAGGGACGCCCTTCTTGTACTTTGTAAAATAACATCTCTTGTGTATGTACAATATATTTAGTTCATGCATCATAAAGCAATCATCCTTAAAGGGAAACGAGTGCCCGAGCTCATCGAGGGACGCCCTTCTTATACTTTGTAAAACAACATCTCTTCTGTATGTACAATGTATGTGGTTCATGCATCATAAAGCAATCATCCTTAAAGGGAAACGAGTGCCCGAGCTCATCGAGGGACGCCCTTCTTGTACTTTGCAAAAGAACATATCTTGTGTATGTACAATGTATGTAGTTCATGCATAATAAAGCAATCATCCTTAAAGGGAAACGAGTGCCCGAGCTCATCGAGGGACGCCCTTCTTATACTTTGCAAACGAACATATCTTGTGTATGTACAATGTATGTACTTCATTCATCATAAAGCAATCATCCTTAAAGGGAAACGAGTGACCGAGCTCATGGAGGGACGCCTTTCTTATAGTTTGTAAAATAACATCTCTTGTGTATGTACAATGTATGTACTTCATGCATCATAAAGCAATCATCCTTAAAGGGAAACGAGTGACCGAGCTCATGGAGGGACGCCTTTCTTATAGTTTGTAAAATAACATCTCTTGTGTATGTACAATGTATGTAGTTCATGCATCATAAAGCAATCATCCTTAAAGGGAAATGAGTGCCCGAGCTCATCGAGGGACGCCCTTCTTATACTTTGCAAAAGAACATCTGTTGTGTATGTACAATGTATGCAGTTCATGCATCATAAAGCAACCATCGCTAAAGGGAAACGAGTGCCCGAGCTCATCGAGGGACGCCCTTCTTCTACTTTGTAAAACAACATCTCTTCTGCATGTACAATGTATGTGGTTCATGCATCATAAAGCAATCATCCTTAAAGGGAAACGAGTGCCCGAGCTCATCGAGGGACGCCCTTCTTATACTTTGCAAAAGAACATCTCTTGTGTATGTACAATGTATGTACTTCATGCATCATAAAGCAATCATCCTTAAAGGGAAACGAGTCCCCGTGCTCATCGAGGGACGCCCTTCTTATACTTTGTAAAATAACATCTCTTGTGTATGTACAATGTATGTAGTTCATGCATGATAAAGCAATCATCCTTGAAGGGAAATGAGTGCCCGAGCTCATCGAGGGACGCCCTTCTTATACTTTGTAAAACAACATCTCTTCTCTATGTACAATGTATGTGCTTCATGCATCATAAAGCAATCATCCTTAAAGGGAAAAGAGTGCCCGAGCTCATCGAGGGACGCCCTTCTTGTACTTTGCAAAAGAACATATCTTGTTTATGTACAATGTATGTAGTTCATGCATCATAAAGCAATCATCCTTAAAGGGAAACGAGTGCCCCAGCTCATCGAGGGACGCCCTTCTTATACTTTGCAAAAGAACATCTCTTGTGTATGTACAATGTATGTTGCTCATGCATCATAAAGTAATCATCCTTAAAGGGAAACGAGTGCCCGAGCTCATCGATGGACCCCCTTCTTATACTTTGCAAAAGAACATATCTTGTGTATGTACAATGTATGTACTTCATGCATCATAAAGCAATCATCCTTAAAGGGAAACGAGTGCCCGCGCTCATCGAGGGACGCCCTTCTTATACTTTGTAAAATAACATCTCTTGTGTATGTACAATGTATGTAGTTCATGCATGATAAAGCAATCATCCTGGAAGGGAAATGAGTGCCCGAGCTCATCGAGGGACGCCCTTCTTATACTTTGTAAAACAACATCTCTTCTGTATGTACAATGTATGTGGTTCATGCATCATAAAGCAATCATCCTTAAAGGGAAACGAGTGTCCCGAGCTCATCGAGGGACGCCCTTCTTATACTTTCTAAAATAACGTCTCTTGGGTATGTACAATGTATTTAGTTCATGCATCATAAAGCAATCATCCTTAAAGGGAAACGAGTGCCCGAGCTCATCGAGGGACGCCCTTCTTATACTTTGTAAAACAGCATCTCTTCTGTATGTACAATGTATGTGGTTCATGCATCATAAAGCAATCATCCTTAAAGGGAAACGAGTGCCCGAGCTCATCGAGGGACGCCCTTCTTGTACTTTGCAAAAGAACATATCTTGTGTATGTACAATGTATGTAGTTCATGCATCATAAAGCAATCATCCTTAAAGGGAAACGAGTGCCCGAGCTCATCGAGGGACGCCCTTCTTATACTTTGCAAACGAACATATCTTGTGTATGTACAATGTATGTACTTCATGCATCATAAAGCAATCATCCTTAAAGGGAAACGAGTGACCGAGCTCATGGAGGGACGCCTTTCTTATAGTTTGTAAAATAACATCTCTTGTGTATGTACAATGTATGTACTTCATGCATCATAAAAGCAATCATCCTTAAAGGGAAACGAGTGACCGAGCTCATGGAGGGACGCCTTTCTTATAGTTTGTAAAATAACATCTCTTGTGTATGTACAATGTATGTAGTTCATGCATCATAAAGCAATCATCCTTAAAGGGAAATGATTGCCCGAGCTCATCGAGGGACGCCCTTCTTATACTTTGCAAAAGAACATCTGTTGTGTATGTACAATGTATGCAGTTCATGCATCATAAAGCAACCATCGCTAAAGGGAAACGAGTGCCCGAGCTCATCGAGGGACGCCCTTCTTCTACTTTGTAAAACAACATCTCTTCTGCATGTACAATGTATGTGGTTCATGCATCATAAAGCAATCATCCTTAAAGGGAAACGAGTGCCCGAGCTCATCGAGGGACGCCCTTCTTATACTTTCTAAAATAACGTCTCTTGGGTATGTACAATGTATTTAGTTCATGCATCATAAAGCAATCATCCTTAAAGGGAAACGAGTGCCCGAGCTCATCGAGGGACGCCCTTCTTATACTTTGCAAAAGAACATCTCTTGTGTATGTACAATGTATGTACTTCATGCATCATAAAGCAATCATCCTTAAAGGGAAACGAGTCCCGGCGCTCATCGAGGGACGCCCTTCTTATACTTTGTAAAATAACATCTCTTGTGTATGTACAATGTATGTAGTTCATGCATGATAAAGCAATCATCCTTGAAGGGAAATGAGTGCCCGAGCTCATCGAGGGACGCCCTTCTTATACTT
This sequence comes from Rhipicephalus appendiculatus, assembly GCA_030522465.1. Taxonomy (NCBI): domain Eukaryota; kingdom Metazoa; phylum Arthropoda; class Arachnida; order Ixodida; family Ixodidae; genus Rhipicephalus; species Rhipicephalus appendiculatus. The sequence goes on from JALIZH010020308.1 coordinate 14,777, forward strand.
TGTAAAACAACGTCTCTTCTCTATGTACAATGTATGTGCTTCATGCATCATAAAGCAATCATCCTTAAAGGGAAAAGAGTGCCCGAGCTCATCGAGGGAAGCCCTTCTTGTACTTTGCAAAAGAACATATCTTGTTTATGTACAATGTATGTAGTTCATGCATCATAAAGCAATCATCCTTAAAGGGAAACGAGTGCCCCAGCTCATCGAGGGACGCCCTTCTTATACTTTGCAAAAGAACATCTCTTGTGTATGTACAATGTATGTTGCTCATGCATCATAAAGTAATCATCCTTAAAGGGAAACGAGTGCCCGAGCTCATCGATGGACCCCCTTCTTATACTTTGCAAAAGAACATCTCTTGTGTATGTACAATGTATGTAGTTCATGCATGATAAAGCAATCATCCTTAAAGGGAAACGAGTGCCCGAGCTCATCGAGGGACGCCCTTCTTATACTTTGTAAAACAACATCTCTTCTGTATGTACAATGTATGTGGTTCATGC